>CAUYON010187683.1:0-13028 GCA_963573935.1 Arctocebus calabarensis
CTGCCTCCCAAGTAGCTGGGACTGCAGGCGCCCGCCACAATACCCGGCCATTTTTTGGTTGCAGCCATCATTGTTGTTTGGCGGGCCCGGGCTGGATTTGAACCCGCCAGCTCAGGTGTACATGGCTGGCGCCTTAGCCCATTGAGCCACGGGCGCCGAGCCAAGAAGTTTCAAAAGAAGAGAAATAAATGTCTCAGAAACATATGAAAAAATACCCAACATCACTAAACATTAAGGAAATGCAAATTAAAACCACAATGAGATACCACCTTACCCCTGTCAAAATGGCAATTATTAAAAAGTCAAAAAATTTGGGCAGTGCCTGTGGCTCAAAAGAGTAGGTCACCAGCCCCATATGCCAGAGGTGGCGGGTTCAAACTCAGCCCCGACCTAAAAAAAAAAGTAAAAAAATAATAGATGGTGGCATGGACATGGTAAAAAGAAAATACTTATTATACACTGTTGGTGGGAAGGCAGATTAGTACAACCTCTATGGAAAACAGTATGGCGATTTCTCAAAGAACTAAAAGTAGATCACTATTCCTAATTCCACTGCTAGGGACATACTAAAAGGAGAAGTCATTTTATTAAAAAGACACCTGCTGGACCAGGCACAGTGGCTCATGCCTATAATCCTAGCACTCTGGGAAGCCACGACAGATGAATTGCTTGAGCTCAGGAGTTTGAGACCAGCCTGAGCAAAAGCAAGACCCTGTCTCTACTAAAACTAGGGGAAAAACTGAGGCAAAAGGATCACTTGAGCCCAAGAGTTGAAAGTGACTGCAACCTATGACGCCATGGCACTCTACCCAGGGTGACAGCTTCAGACTCTGTCTCAAAAAAAAAAGACATCTGCACCCATATGTTTACCACAGCTGAAGGGGCACAGTCATCTGCGCCCTTGTAAGGTCAATCAGTCTCATTTGTGCTCCCTGAGGTACGAGGCCCTGAGGAGGAACATTTCTAGTACTTGGGCTAGATGTGAGTTTTGGAGGATTTTCTCCCCCAGCTCACAGAAGCGGTATAGGCAAAAAGCATGTAAGTAAACCTTTAAATGGTTCCATTTTGTGAAGGCAAGTTTAAGGTCTTTTGTGAGTTAGAAAGGAAAAAATCCTGGATAGAACTCCATGTGTGGCTTAGAACCTAATCATGTAAAAGTGATTTAGGGCGGAGCTTCGGGGAGGCAGATTTGCAAACAGATACTTGTATATCTCGGGATTTTCCAGGTTACTCCCTTGAGATGATTAACTGCCTCCAAATGGTTTGTTAAGGAGGATCAAGCATTTAAACCACTTATTTCCCCAAAATCTTGTTCTGTGGTTTATCTCCATTGTTGTTTATATCCAAACAGGATATGCTTGGTTTAAAAAGGTGTGTACATGCTTTACTGTAAATGAGGTATGCTTATGGCAGATTTTGTTACCTTTTGTATTCTTTACTCTTAGATATTGTTATCTGATTATTTGGGGTATATAAGAATCTTAGTAAAGATGAGTAGTCGCTGAAAAGCCTGAGCAAGCTTCAGCCATTCCCTTTCAAATCAATCAATTCATCTGCGGTGCTACCTCTGCATCATCGATCAGGGGGGCTGGGTGGCAGCAACACACAGCACAATTCACCATTGCAAAAATACTGAACCAAGCTAAGTGCCCACCCACTGATGAATGGATAAAGTAAATGCACTGTATGTGCATATGGGTATATCAGTTCTGATAATTAAGTTCATGAACTCATCCTAGAAAAAGTGCTATACGTTTCATTGCTAAATACCATTATAGTCATCCTCAAAGTACTCCACTTAGGAAGCTATGCACCAATGCCAGCACCTACTCCACCCTTCAAAGCAATTTTGGAACTCTTTCTAGAATGGCCATCCAAACTGTCATCTTATTACCCTTGATTTCCTGAATATCATCAAAATGTCTTCCTTTCGAGATTTCCTTCATTTTACTTAGGTTAAAGAAAGAAGTCACTGGGTGCCAAATCAGGAAAGTAGGGAGGGTGTTCCAATACGGTTACTATTCGCTGGCTAAAAACCCCCACAGACAGTGTTGTGTGAGCTGATGCACTGTCATGATTTAAGAGCCCATTTCTGCATGCACCTTTCTTACGCCAAGATTTTTAATTAAGATTTTCCTGTTTCTCTATTAGCATTTACTTGGTCTGCTAATGCTTCTCATGGTCATCTAACAATATGACGATTTTCAAGCACAATTCAATGAATTTTTTGCAATGTTCTCATCAGTTCTGCTCTTTACTCACCACACTCATCTCTCTTCATCAGTAATGCTTTCTCTCCCCTCAGAAAAACATTTAATCCATTTGTATACTGCCATTTTCTTCATGGCATTACCTCCATAAACTGGGACTAAGATGTCCCTGATTTCACTTCACTCTTGCCAAGTTTAACAAGAAATTTACAAATGTTTGTTTATTGCTCTAATTTAAGCTCCAACATTCTCACAACAGTACACAACACATAACAATAATGAATGCCACCCAACATATTCCCACATCGACACAAACACAACTGTAAGACATTGACATGCCAAGGTTATGAACCCTGACAGAATTGTTTCTACAGTGCTACCAACATAAGTGCATGGTGGCAAGGTCATGAACTTCATTGTCATACCTTGTATATATACACATACACATCAATCAATATATGGAATCAACAGAAATCAATGATAGAAAAGATCTCATTTATAACAGATAAAAAAGGTAAATAGCTAGTAACTTGTAAAATGTGCGAGATTACATTCTAAAAAAGAAAATCCTTAAACTACCACTGAAGGACAAATGCATATAGCCAGAGATCCAACACATCCAAAAACTATGACTTTGAAAATGATAATTGTCAAGTATAAACAAGGTCATTCATTGCAGCATTGTTTGCACTAGCAAAAAATGTTCATAATTCAAATATCCATTAATAAAGGGCTGGTTAAATTACAGTACATCCATACATGGAATATTATGCATGTTTTTAAAATAAGGAAGCTCTCTATGAACCATATGGAAAGATCTATCTACAAGAAATATTATTATATACAAGAAATACTCTACTTGGGAGGATTCTAAGAGAGAAGGGGGCTCACCTGAGCCCAGGAGTATGAGGTCAGCCTGGGCAACACAGTGAGATCCCGTTTCGAAAATTAAATAAAAAGCCAGGCATAGTGGCTCACATCTGTAATCCTAGTATTCTTGGGAGCCTGAGGCAGGCGAATTGCCTGAGCTCAGAAGTTCGAGACCAGCCTGAGCAAAGTGAGACTCCTATCTCTACTAAAAATAGAAAAAACTAGCCATGTGTTGTAGCACACACCTGTAGTCCCAGCTAATTGGGAGGCTGAGACAAAAGAATCACTTACACCCAAGAGTTTGAGGTTTCTGTGAGCTATGACAACACAGCTGTCTATCCAGTGCAACAGAGTGAAGACTCTGTCTCTAATTAATTAATTAAAAATAAAGGGCCGGACGCAGTGGCTCACGCCTGTAAACTCTGGGAGGCTGAGGTGGATAGATCACGTGAGCCTAAGAGTTTGAAGTTGCTATGAGCTATGACGCCATGGCACTCTACAAGGAGAAAGAAAGTGAGGCTCTGTCTCAAAAATAAATAAAGAAATATTCAGTTACAGAGGAAACTGCTAAAGAGTACATTATGATACTTTTAGTGCAAAAAAAAAAAAAAAGAATGTAAAAATATCCATTAATGGCAGCGCCTATGGCTCAGTGAGTAGGGCACCAGCCCCATATACCGAGGATGGCAGGTTCAAATCCAGCCCCAGCCAAATTGCCACAAAAAAATGGCCAGGTATTGTGGCAGGTGCCTGTGGTCCCAGCTACTCGGGAGGCTGAGGCAAGAAAATCACCTAAACCCAAGAGCTGGAGATTGCTGTGAGCTGTGATGCCACAGCACTCTACTGAGGGCGACAAAGTAAGACTCCATCTCTAAAAAAAAAAAAAAAAAAAAAAATCCATTAATATTTGCTAGTATTGTGAATATATAGAAGAATTCCAAAAAAATACATAAGGAGTGTGAGGGCCCAAAAAGGGGGTCCAAACCAGGCATAAATGTCGAAACACAGCCTGGGGACATCTACCCACCTCCTCCCAGCACAGAGAAATAATTTTCCGGATTGACCCCTCCCCTCCCTTGCACACTCCCTGTTGCAGCCCAAACCACAACTTCCTGTTGACCTAGCTTTCCTACCGGCACAAAAGTTAATTCCATGCTGAAGCTTAAAATGGCGCCTGCCCCCGCGCCTGCACACAAAAGGTAGGCGCCCGTTCCCGTGCCACGTAACCAGCTAATAGCCAGCTAATAGCCGGAACTTCAAACCTGCCTATCAGCAAACAACACGCTCCCTTATATCCCGCCCTTCCTCCCCCTACTTACTTGTAAGCTTTAAAAACTGGCTTTCCGCCGCCATTAAACAGACCTTGACAAGAAACCTGCTTGGTCTTGTTCTCTCTTTCTCGCCCATTCTTTTTCAGGCTCAGTCCCCCTCGCCCCCACGAATAACCGCGTCCCGCGGGTCGGGACACCATACACAGCAGACACTGAGACATCTGAAATCTCCTGCACGAAGCCAGTCTTTGTTTGCCCAGCCAGATGTTTTCCTCTGTCCTCTGAACCCCCCAGCCCAATGTGTGGAATTTCCCTTAGGCAGAGACTGTGTGTCCCTTTAATTCATGGTTTTGTGTGTGAGCTGGACAAGCTCCGAGCTCCGTGAAGCTCGCACAGAAACGTGGCACACCACAGCCAGCATGTGTGTATCTCTGTGTACACAATCACACATGTGTACATATTTTCCCCATGACCTTTATAGAGCCCACTGTCACACGTGGCACTCAGCAGACAGCAGCTCCCGTTGGGACAGCTGAGTGTGGCTTCTTGTCACCCCCTGGTTCTTGCCGCATAGAAGATTCCCTTGACACCTGCGAGGAGGACGGGCTGGTGGCATCTCTGTACCAAATGCTGCACCTGCAGGAAATATCTGTGACGCGGAAGATGTGGGCTCCCAGGACACAGTTCCATCAGGGCTCGTCTGTGTGTAAGGACGGCTGCTTCTCAAGACTGATGTGAGCTGTCCTCCTCCAGTGAGGACGGCAGTGTGGGGCTGCTCTGTGGGTGGGTGTGAACTGGTTCCAACTGCCACACAGCTCCCGCCCTGTCTCCTTGGGAGGCCGTGGCTCCTGGTCACTGTGTTCCCCACAGGAGCCCATGGGCCAAATAACCCTGTAAGAGAAAGGACTGGGAAGTTTCTGAAATTCAATAATAATTCCAAATCACCTCATTGGGAAAAAGTAGTGTCAGAACCACGTGGCAATAGAAAATTATTTTCCAAAAACTTTGAGTTTGTTTGTTTTTAGTTTTGTTTTCAGACAGAGTCTCACTCTGTCACCCTACGTAGAGTGCTGTGGCATCACAGCTCACAGCAACCTCCAACTCTTGGGCTCAAGCGATCCTCCTGCCCAGCCTCCTGAGTAGTTGGGACTACAAACACCCACCACAACACCAGCTATTTTTTTTATTTTTAATAGAGACAGAGTCTCACTCTTGCTCAGGCTGGTCTCAAACTCCTGAGCCTGGGCAATCCACTCGCCTCAACCAACACCTTTGGTTTTTAATATCAAAATAAAGTATATCCCTTAGAAGCTGGGCAGACAGAAGCACGTTATTTTCAAGCTGGCTACATTTACTTCCTCAGCTGCTCCCAAGGGAAAATCTGATTTGTTTACTCTGCATAAACCTCAGTGTGATTGCCTTTGCTGCCACGGGGTTCAGGACGTCCTCATCAGCGCAGGCCTGCTCTGATTACCTGCAGACAGACAGCAGTCGCAATCTGAGCACGACGCCGCCCTGTTCTTGGGTCTGCTGTAACTTAGCAGGGCCGTGTTGCTGATTGGAAGCGTCCATCACAATACTGCTTTGGAGGTTAAATTCCTCGCTGATTGAATGTTTTCAGGCAGGACCCTAGAGAGCTGCTGTGCATTGGAAAGGTTCCTTTTCACTCAGATTAATTTGTGTTAGGTAACTCTTCATCTTGTAGAGCTCTGCTCTAATTGCAATTAATGTCAAAGTATTTTTACTTACTTCTGTGAGGTCTGTTGTTCCTTTTACTGTGAGTATTTTTGTACAAGTTATGTCAAGTCTGGGAGACTTGGAAAAGACCTCAGTGCCCACCAGAATGTTAGAATAAGTGCATGAATAAATGTAATGAACAAAGGGTCATTTACCATTGTTCTTCCTGGGGAAGCTGCTGGATGTGTTTGGAAGGTGGATTTGATGAGCTTCTGAAAGTACTGAGGATGGGACCCTAAAGGGCCTGGTTGTTGACTGAAAGTTTTGCATGAAAAAGAATTTGTTTGTTTTTCTGGAGAGAGAAGGAACAGAAAAAGAGGAAGGGGAAGAAAGGCAGGCTGGAGATGGTGGAAATGCTGGGCTTTGTGTGGTGAACTTCCCATAGATCCCAGGGAACAAACAAAGCCGGGAAATACTTGGTGTGTGGTTTTTTTCTTGTGGAAACCAGTGGAGAGTCTAGATTTTGAAACCCAAATTGATAAGGGACAGATCAGAGCAGGAAGCTGAGAAATAGCAGCACCTCCCACAGTCCCCGGCTGTCGTGGGGATGGAGTCAGGGTCTGGGCACCAAGGGCCAAGGTCAACTCCAACTAGAAGGGGCAGCATGATAGCCGTGAAGTTCTACTTAATCTGGAGCAGCATGGCCTGAGACATTGTGCTCACACATTCCTTCCCTTACACCTGTTTGATTCCTTTTTTTGATTTTTTTTTTATAAATCATGAACCCTGTGCTCAGCATTGAGCTGGGTTCTGTGAGGCAGACAGTAGAAAAAAGACAGTTTATGCCTTAAGAAATGTAAGGTCTCACTGGGGAGTAACCCTTGGGAAATGTTAAAATATTCAGAAGTCAAACCTAGCAGATTGCTCTTCACATCACAGCAGTGTCGCTCTGGTTAAAGTGCTGATCAAACCGTCTCTCTCTTAGACATTTTACATTCGTCCGTGAAGTGAACGGAGCTGCCAGCCTCTCTGTCCCCGGCCTCCAGCCACATTGTTCCACGACTTGCTTGCGTGTAAGGGGATACAGAAGGGAGAGGGGAAGTTTCCAGCCAGGAAATAGCTGGAGAGGGGCCCAGAGCTTCTGTGGACAGCAGGGCAGATGCAGCATCTCCCCGGGGCTCCAAACTAGCCCCTGAGTCTGCCGGGTTCTGAGCTGAGCACGGAAGGTGCTGCTGACTCAGGTTCATCTCTGCCCCAAGGGAGCTCCAAGTGGGAGGGCTGGGAAAGAAACCAGTTCAGGCAGCTCGAGGAAGAAGAGTTTTGGAGAACACTCAGTTCCCAGGGAGGGGCTGCTGTGCACCTGGCCTCGGGAACACCTGGGATAGGGTCAAATGGGGACGGCAGACCCTTGTCCCTCTCAGCGAGGCCGCCATGTGTGGCCTTCCTGCACAGCCACAATGTCCTGCTCTGGGCCCCTCACACTTTCAGCTTTGTTACTGCCAAAAAGTGAGTTCTTTTTCTTAAATTCTAGTTTGAAAAGTCTCCCAGGGGGACCGGTGATTGGCATGGCGTGGTCTGGTCGGAGGGTGGTGCAGGAAGATGCACTGCGTGGGGGCCCTGAAGCCCCCGCTGGTTGAAGAGGGGAAGGAGCAATTCTCTGCAGCAAGAGGTGCTGGGTGCAGATGGTAGGAGAGGTCTAGAGAATCAGCGACAACAAAAATTCCTTATATCTACTTAAGTGTTCACCATAAGCTATTCAAATTAGCACTGGGGATATAAAAAATGAAGAAAATGCCTGGACAGGTGGCTCACCCTATAACCCGAACACTCTGGGAGGCTGAAGATGGAGTGCCTGAGATCAGGAGTTTGAGACCAGCCTGAGCAACACCGAGACTCCATTTCTACTAAAAATAGAAAAGCTAGTCAGGTGTGTGGTGGGTGCCTGTAGTCCCAGCTCCTCGGGAGGCTGAAACAGGAGGATCACTGAAGTATAGGAGATCAAGGTTGCTGTGAGCTATGATGCCATGGCATTCCACCCAGGATGACAGAGTGAGACTCTGTCATAAATAAATAAATAAAGGAAAAAAACCATAATCAGTGTGTTCTGGGAGCTCACAATAAGCCTGAGCTTACAACATATGATATGAAAGTGGTGTGTGCAGGGAACTCACAGAAGGAGCTGTAACAGCCTCGGCAGATAGAAGTGGGTTTTTTGGCAGCAGGAGAATGAGGGTCAAGTGTCCCACTTGGAGTGAGGAACTTGGGGAGCAGGGCACAGAGAGGGGAGTCCGGGACTGTGCACACTGGGTGCTGGGAAAGCTGAAGGGTCATGAGGCTGGGCCTGTCCGCAGGGTTACACTGCCCTCACCTCACCCCCCGGGTCATGTGGGTGGAGATCAAGCCTGTGGGATTTATCCTGGGGACAAACAGAGCGACAGTTACGCGTCCCGAGCAGATAGCAGCACGGTGAGGTACAGATTTTAGGGCAGTCACACGGGCTGCAGGAATGGAGAATGTTCTGGTAAAGGAGGGAAGAGAGGGAGGGGAGCCGGCAGCTGTCGGGGTGGGCAGTGGTGGCAGCGGAGGGTCTGTGGCGATGTGGACGTGCTGAAGTGACTCTAAGGTGGAGCCAGGACACGGAGTGGGCTTGGGTGGCTCTATGGACGGGGGAGAAGTGGGGATGAAGTTGTCACATGCTGCACTGTAATTCTCCAAGTGTTTGAATTCAGCTCACCTGGATGTCCACCAACTTGTGATACCTTAAAGTTTAATTTCAAATGAGTAAATGAGTAAACGCACAGAATCATTCTGAGTTTCACACCAGACCTGGCAGGTAAGTGCAAAAACATTCTTGTCTAATGGATGGAGGGGAAGGAAATTAAACACAGAGAAAGTTTTATTTATTAACTTAACATTGTGCCCTTGGCAATTGGGAAAAGGCCACTGTTTTCGATTTTGGTGGCAGAAAGCCTGTCCCTTTGTTCACAGTCATCCCGTACCCAGTGGGAGGATGAGTGGAGGGTTAGACTCAGTTAGAGATGCCGTGGGCAGAGGCCATAAATCTGGAGACCTGGTTCTTCTAAGGGAAGTGTTGCAAGAAGGGAAAAGCAAACCCCACATGTACCCAGCTCTACACTGGAATTAGCTGCTCAGCACTCACTGCTCATATTGAAGCAGAACTCAATGGAAATTAAGCCGGTGTGGGGGAGGAGAGACAGGTCAGTTCACAGGTACAATGCGCAATTCCTGGGTGAAGGGTCCACTTAAAACTTTGAGGAAAAATGCACAAAAGCAAATTATGTAACCCAAAACATGTATGTCCCCATAATATTCTGAAATAAAAAAATATAATCAGACTGAAAAAAGTAATTCAAATGGTGCCGTGTTCAATGATGTGTTCCCATAACATAGTTTTCCATTTCCAGGTCTAACTTGTATTTATTCATCTAATGCTTTTTCTTTCTTGAATAGATTCATTTTCTAAAAAAAAAAACTTAAATTCATTTTCAAAGGAAATTGTATTGATTTCTACATACTGCACAGAAAGAAAATCAGTTTCATTTGCCAAAAAATAGAAGATATAAAATAAGTAGAATAGAAATAAGACGATGTTATTGAATTCCACTAAAATAGCCCTGCCTGGGATAGGCTGGTGCCGGGGCCTGACTGCCTGCCTTTTGAGTAAGCCCCTTGTTGAGATTGCTGGAAGCTTCCTTTTGGCCTTGCAGCGAGCCTGCGTCCCCCAGACCAGGGGCCATAGCAGGTGCTTGAGTTCTGGCCGATGAACTGTGACGGAAGTGATGAGCACACACATCTCCAGGCCTGGTCTGTTACACCCTCCACGCACTCCCTCCAACCCTATCTTCCTCCTATCCTGGTTGCATAGAGACAAGCCGGGAAAATTCTCAGGAACACAGCAGATGGCAGAGCCACAGGACAGCAGGAGCCTCAGTCCTTGAGTTACTTATTCACTGAGTGAAAAATAACTTTGGGTTGTGTAAATCCACTGAGACTTTGGGATTTTCAAAATATAAAATAAAATAAATAAAGTCAGCCTACTTTGGCTAAAATACTGCTAAAGAAAAGCTCACTCAAACTGAAGCTTTCTCTTTCCTCCTTGTGTGATAAAATAGGGCAAAATTAGTCTTAAAAGCAAAACACAGTTTTGCTCTGTGATTCAGTGTGACGTAGTGCCGGGCACATTAGCCTCCGAGCACCGATGCCATCCCACCCTCCGGGAGCTGTCAGAGCTTCAGAGCGAGGGCGCGTTCTGCCCCGACACACAGCCCTCTGCTCTCAACTTCCCCTTCTACCTCAAATATTCCAGAAGACTCTTCTATACTTTCATCAGTAATAATGGCTAACTAGCACAGTGACTATTTTTCACTTGCAATGTGGGTCTCATCTTTATTTGGTGTGGGATGGAGAAGCGCATCAAATCCGGAGAATAAGGGACGTGAAGGGCTGTAAACAGCTACCGCCTCCCTCTCAAACACACTGGTCTGTGACTCAGAAAGGACCCACACTGTGCTGTGGGGTCAGCTCTGAAGGGTGCTAAGTAGGGCAGTGACACGGTTCCATCTTTGGTTTAAAACCACAATTTCAGTGATAGCAGGAAAGACGGATCGGAGGGGGCGAGACTCGGAGGCTGAGCTTCGAGCAGAGCTGAACCACGTTTTCATTTCTCTTTTGTCATTAACAGTTAAGTCTAAATTGCAGTGTGAAAACGGGTGGCCCCCCTTTTTACTTGCTGGAGAGAAGATATTTTAATTGGAACTATATCCACCATGCTCAAGCCACTCTCTTCCATCACAGGTGAGCAGTTCATGGATCGTGAAAGGGGTGCTGGAGATTAATTAGAACCACTGCACTGTGGCACACACGCTATAAACTCTTTCTGAATTGCACTTAATTAACATTTGCTTACAGAGTCTCCTTTCTCTGCTGAACGCTGTGCATTTAAACTGTATTTTTCTCTCTCCTTGTCTGTGTCCTTGGCAGATTTGGAGGCGCCCGTCCAACCCCTTTTCCACTTCATTCCTTTTATAGACCCACAGATAAATGAAGGAGCGTGACAATTAACATTCCACTGCAGAGACTGTGGCCTTTGCTGTCTCATACCCTGCTTTTTCATGCCCAGGGCAGGAACTGGTCCAGAGTTCCAGCCTACTTTTCCTGGGAGACTGACCCCACCTTGTCCAGGGAGCCAAAAGGCCTCTGGTCTGAGTCCTCATCTCTTTAAACTCCCCTAGCACCTTCTGAACAGAATGAATAGTATTATCCTTAGTGCTACGTGTAATTGTGTCTGGTGGAATCTGCTTTAGGTCCCCGGCAAGAAAATATACATTTACTAACACCCAACAGTTTAACCAAGGCCTTCTGTGAACCACAGAGGGGATAGTGGCCACGGGACGTGGGTGCTGCGAGGAAATCCCCTCTGCAGAGGACCAGAGAGAAACTTTTAAAAATTGTAGGGAAAACTTGCCTTTTAAAAAACAAATGAACTTACAGGCAACGCCTGTGGCTCCAAGAAGTAGGGTGCAGGCCCCATGTACCAGAAGTGGTGGGTTCAAACCTAGCCCTGGCAAAATAAAATAAAATAAAAAACTGCAAAATAAATAAATAAATAACAAATGAATTTAAAGGAGAAACAGTAAACAGACATTCCCATAAAGTGTTTCATTTGAATTTGACAAATTTAAAAATTTGAAGATTTAATATAAAAGTCTAGATTTTTAGCTTTTTTAAAGAAATTCATAAGATCTGATAAAAAGGATCTAAATTGCAGGAAGGGGCAGTGAGGTGGTGGGGGGCAGCAGGAGGGAGGGGGGCACGGACCCTGCTTCCACTCTGCCTGCTGCACACAGACACCCCATTAGTTGCCAGGACCGAGTCCTTTCTCGTTACTGACTGTGCAGTCCCTGACCGTCTACTGTCTCTGGGATTTAAAATTCCCATTTTTCTGTACTTGTGGGAAAGATTCTCATGGCTCTGATGGGCGCGCGGCCTTGCTGAGAGACAGCTGGTGGGAAGGAGCAGTCAGAAACAGACTGACCACAGCAAACCCCTGCCCGCCCCCTGGAATGCTCAAGGCCGGTGTGCCTGGGAAACAACAGAATCTTAACTATTACTCTGAACCCAGCTGGTGGCCAATTAAGGGAGTAACTCCTAGAGATGCTCTGAATGCAAAAATTAGCCCCTCTGCAGAAGAGATGGGGTTCCCACCCCATCTCCCACCTTCAACCTCCTGATAAGGGATGATGGAGCCTGTGGGAACTGAGAGCTGAGCGGGCTCCTGGGCAGACTCCACCTGCACTTTTTCTCTTCTTTCTCTGTTAATGAAGCCTTTCTAATCCCTGGACCGGCCTCCTTTCCTTCTTATAGACCCTTTCCCCGACCCTTGGCCCCCTCATTTATGTGTATGCGTATGTATAAATATGTGTGTGTGTAAATGTGTGTGTCAGAATTCACCTGCCAGATAAGTGAAAGAGTGTATTTGAAACTTACACTATTTTAAGGCCATCATATTGGGGTGCCCAGGTATGCAGCCTGGGATGACAGTGGGGGCTCAGCCAAACACATCCTAATACGTTACTGTAGATGTGGTCTGGGGTAATAAAATAAAAAACTGCAAAACAATTCAGAGCTGGCCAGGGACCCCATATTCTAGGCCTTGGAAAATGGATCATTTCCAGATGGCATTCTCTGAACTCAAGCAAGATCAGAGAAAAAGCAGTGTGGGGGAGGCTCCTGTGGCTCAGCAAGTAGGGCGCCGGCCCCATATACCGAAGGTGGCGGGTTCAAGCCCGGCCTTGGCCAAACTGCAAAACAAAAAAATAGCCGGGCGCTGTGGCGGGCGCCTGTAGTCCCAACTACTCGGGAGGCTGAGGCAAGAGAATTGCTTAAGCCCAAGAGTTGGAGGTTGCTGTGAGCAGTGTGACGCCACGGCACTCTACCCAGGGCGATAAAGTGAGACTCTGTCTCTACAAAAAAAAAAAAA
>CAUYON010187686.1:0-11496 GCA_963573935.1 Arctocebus calabarensis
GGTCAGGAGAAAACTTCTAAATACGGATCAAAAATGTTTTCACATAGTAAACAAGAAAATCTCATGAATGTTATGTCAATCAGGTTGATGAAAATATCTCAGATTGCATGTGAAGCCCGCACACTGTACCCCATGATTGAACTAATGTACACAGCTATGATTCAATAAAAAAATAAAATAAAATAAAATTTCAGATTGTATATGAAACCAGCACATTGTACCCCTTGTTTGCACTAATGTACGCAGCTATGATTTAATAAAAAAAAAAGAAGAAGAAGAAGAAGAAAAGATCACAAAGAAAAAAGAAAAAACAGTAGGGAGCTGCAATAAGAATGGTTCTACAAGTCACTCAGGCAGAATATATACCTCTGAACTTAAGAATCTGCACGTTTATTATTTCATAAAAATGGAACGATGTATCAGTGAGGAGAAGAAGAATAGAATTAATTATTATTTTACTTTTAAGGGGAGAATAAATTTTCAACTCAACTTTACATGAAAATACTCCCAGATGAATAAAGAATATATGTGGAATTAATGCTTAAAAATTTAATTAGGCCAGACACAGTGGCTCACACCTATAATCCTAGCACTCTAGATCGATTGCTTGAGTTCAGGAGTTTGAGACCAGCCTGAACAAGAGTGAGACCCCACCTCTAAAAAATAGCTCAGCATTGGAATGGGTGCCTGTGGTGTCTACTTGGGAGGCTGAGACAAGAGGATTGCTTGAGACGAAGAGTTTGAGTTTGCTATGAGCTATGATGCCACAGCACTCTATCCAGGGTAACAAAGTGAAACTCTGTCTCAAAAAAATAAAATAAAAATATAATTAGAAGAAAATAAAGAAAAGTGGCAGACAGCAACAATGCTCCTTAGGGACAAGGATTTTTCCATTTTTACTGCACTAGCCAGAATAGTATGTGCTCAATAAAGTTATAGAAAGGATGAATTAATTAATTAATTAATGTTTTTCCCATTACAAATTTTCTGTTTATGTCTTTTGTCACATTATCTACTCGGGTTTATGGAGTTTTTTAGTTACTATAATTTCTTTTTTTAAAATCTCCTTATGCTCTGTTAAGGATAACAACTCTCTGTATATTTTTTGCAAATAATTTCTCAATTTTGTCCTTTCATTTATTCAAATTATTGACATATAAAAACATCTTCTTCATATGAAGTCAGTCAGTTCACTCAATCCCTTTTGTAATTTCCTTTGATTATCATCATCTACAGAAAGTCCTTGCAAACCAAAGAGCTAAGGAGGCTGCCACCACCCTCAGCAGTCCAACCCAAGTGACTTCAAGTGGGGGGCTGGTCCGTCCTCTCCTGGTGCCCAGGGTATTGATTCACAGGTGCCTTGATCAGGGGGTTTCCCACCCCAACCAGACTCATCAAACCACCAAAGATCTCCTTTCTGCTCACTCTTCTGCATAATCACACAGTGAGGTCATGTGTTTAGGACACCATTGTTCCGTCTCCGTGGAGATGATGAGCTGTCAAAGCACTGGCAAGTGGCCTCCCAGTGCAGGATGAAGCCAAGGAAGAGAAAGACAGGAGAGAGAAAGGACATGCCCATTAGCCAGAGGTCCCAAAACCTTATCCCAAGGAGCTCATGAGGTCAACCTCATGCACACAGTCTCCCAGGTGTCAGATCTTTATAATGCACAGAAACTTCCAGCTGCAACCCACAAGCAGAATCTAACCTCCGAAGACACTGTTGCCATCACTGTCAACCTCTGTGGTTCCCACATGACCCTGAGCTGAGTGGTAACCTCCTGTGCAACTCTCAACTCTATTCTCCCGTTTCCCGTCAGAATATAACTCCCCATTTCCAATCACTTCACTACATTTTCACTACCTCCCTGCTCTCTCTACATCCAAATTGACTCTCCCCTCATTTCCCAGACAACCTCTCTAAGGCAAGAATCTGACTGCCTCACTCATCTTGTAAAATTAATTCAGTGATTAGCCATTGTTCTAGGGGGAAAAACATTTTAAACTTCTTATGCTCCAGCCCTGATTCTATTTCCAGCCACCCTCTTACCATGTCCTTCTTTATGCTCTGCTCCACCTGCATTCTACCTAGCATTTGAAAATTCTGCTCTTCCCTCCTAAATTAATGACTGCC
The DNA here is from genome assembly GCA_963573935.1 of Arctocebus calabarensis. Taxonomy (NCBI): domain Eukaryota; kingdom Metazoa; phylum Chordata; class Mammalia; order Primates; family Lorisidae; genus Arctocebus; species Arctocebus calabarensis. The sequence goes on from CAUYON010187686.1 coordinate 2,132, forward strand.
TTTGACTGAGAACAGGCAGAGTCCTACAAAAGGTGGCATGTATCTCCTCACTTCTCAGGTAAGGAAATTTAAGTCTCAGAATGATTAAATGATTTACATAGGATCACATGGTTTCTAAGTAGCAGAGCTAGGACCCAACTGTAAAACTTGTAGTTTTTTTCTGCTACCTAGGGTGACTACCCAGCCAACTTTGCCTGGAACTGTCTCAGTGTTAGCACTGACAGTCCCACATCCTGGGAAATCTCTCAGTCCCAGCAAAGCTGTTGGTTGACTGTCCTGCCACCTCCCCTTGCAGCTGCCTTTTCTGGTTAATGCCAATTCATCTTTCACACATTTTTCTCTGCCTCCTACAGAGAGGTAAGCTTCCAAGACCACTCTGCACCAAAGAAGTGTATTCCCTCTCCCCCACCACATTCCCAGGTCTGCCTCCATCCTGACAAATTGCCCTATTTGGAGAAGTCTTGTTTACTTGTTAATCTCTCTTGCTAGGGGATTTAACCCTCCTGGATCTCTTAATCAAGATCCATTTGTCTCTGTGGCCCCTAGGATTGACAAGAGTAGAAACTCAGTATTTGTTCATTGACTGGACAAATCTGATAAGGGCTGCTCAGTGGGTAACCTGGTAGCCACATCTCCTGAACAAGTGGTTTCCAGAAAAAACTTTGCAGTCACAAAATTCAGGAATCCAGAGTCTCACAGTCAGCAAGCATGATCCAAACAATTGCTATACTTAGAACTCATGAACCCCACAAGTCAATGAGTCCAATGCCCTCCTTTAAAAGTCTCTGGGAATGGGATCGGTTCATGAAGCTATTCCAAGGAAGAGGAGGGAAGAAAGGAGATATACAGAATCCATCACTTTTCGAATGGTTTCTGCTCTGATGGCTGAAAAAATGATGATGATGGCGCTCAACAGCTGTGGAAGGGAACTGCGTCTCTACCCCACACTTACGGAAACCTGTTCTGCTTCCAATAGATCAAGGGTGGCTTCCCTCAAGCTCCAACATGCTGCCCCTGTGAACACAAAATTTAGGAAGAAACAAAAGAATAACAAGCTCTATTGTTGGGTGGAAGAAAGAGTTCAGATTCAGGCTGGTTCTGATTTATCCAAACACAACCCACTGCTCTGACTCGCAATTGCTGGAATCAAAACCACCTGACACGTGTCAAAACACCAGCATCACTGCTCACCGGCTGCATGAGAGGGGCTGATATTCGATCCAGCCACTGTCCTCTCCCTCCTGCCTCTGCCTTGTGATGAAAGCCGTGTGTTCTGACCCCCTACATGTCCCCCACAGTGACTCTCTGGAAGGGTTCGGGAAAGTGTTAGCAAATAATTAATTTGAGCTGTTGGGAGAAGAGAGAGGGTCAGGAATGAGCAAAGAAGAGGCGATAGAAGAGAAGGAAACTGTGTCCGGAACAACTCAGGAGTGAGGCCCACAGCTTAGCGCCAACCAGATACTTGTGTCAACAACAACCAAAAGGAGACTATTTTTACTATGCACACACACAGCACCTACGAGTCCTCAAGGCTGTCTCACTAGCACACACTGAGCCCTGTATGTGACATCTGGACCATGATTAGCCCGTATATAGATAGCAAAGTCAAGGTGCAGAAAGGGGAGCGGCTTCCCACAGCTGGTGTGGAACGGAGTGCACGCGTAAACCCGGTTCTGACTCCAGAGTGTCTTTCTTTAGCAAGCTCTCTTGTAGCACTTACCATGTGCCAAGAATTGTTCTGCAGTTCCTTCATCTAATCTAATGGCCCTGGGCTATCCCCCTTGCTCTGTCCCTATCTCCTTTGGCTCCTGCCTTGCCAAATGTCCTGAGAAAACTTAACAAATGAGAATTACCTCACTCACTGCAGAGCCCCCGTAGAAAATCAAATCGAGGACAGAGCAAGACTTCGTACCTCCTAACTTGGCTTCCGCTGTTCATTCCCCAGCTAGAACAAGAACTATTATGTGCCAGGCCTAGAGCAGACCTCTCTCCTTACCCTAGACCTTGGCCAGTTCATACTCAAGTGCCTTCCGAATCCCAGCAAACCAGTAGGGGCTAGAACTTCTCAGGAGGAAAATGTGGGAAAGTTCAGGCTTTAGGGGAGAGCCCTAGGGAACAAGGGAAGACTCTGAGGCCAAGCCCGTGAAAAAAGGTCAGAGGCAAGTATTCAGTGCCCAGCTGGCAGAAAGTTAGATACCCACTGGCCAAAAAAGTGGTTTGGGCATTTGTGATCCTATTTCTTGTTCACACCACAAGATGTAAACATCTATTCAGCAAGGAAGAGGCCCTCTTGCCACATGCAAGAATTTCTCTCCACCAAAATCTCGTTGATTACTAAAACTTTTTTAAAATACAGTGTGACCTTTCAGCTCTTTTAAGAAAGTTCCAAGTAGATAGGCCTTCACACAGGACAATGGCCTGTCTTCTGTGAGGGCAAACCTGTAATCGCCTGTTTGCACAGGTGGGCATCTCCAGGGCTTGTAGATTACCCACAGGCTTGCAAAAGGACTCCCCGGAGCCTGCCATCCTCAGAGGGAGGTAGAAAGTGAGTTGTGTTGGTCCCGGGAGGCTGTACTGGCTCCCTGACCTGGCGCCTCCATTGAGAGAACAGGGATGGATGGCATGCTTTGTCCCTGGGCTGCCTGCCCAGGCTGGCCAGCTAGGTAAGGCAGCCTGGACATGGGGGCTGCCGTGGCCAAGAAGAGGATGGGGCACAGGGCACTTCTGGGGACCAGTATCCCAGAAAGTCTCTGGAGTTCTTCAGGAAATGCTCAGAAGGAAAAGTGGCTCTCACTAAGAAAAGACAGGATGGTAGAATTTTAAGGGCTTCTCAGAGCCGCTACTGCCCCCTTCCACTGGCCCCCAACTTCTATGTGAAATGCCACTCTCAGCAATACAGTTTCTTGAGGTGTAACAAGACCAGACCCAACCCCAGAAATACACCCCAAGTTGGCACCCTATACCATTATTTCTGAGTTCCCAGCCCCCTAAACCTTGAAATTAAGGTGAAAGTCACCAGTAACACCATTACATATCGCATGTTCCTATGCTGCATTCATGTAGCCAATAATTTCCTTTTTGTGTTTAAATGACTTGAAACCTCTGCTCAGAGCTTGGGGGAGACAGTGAATGCAGGGAAGGTGCAGAAAGGGGAACCAGGCTCTAGCCCAGCTGTGCCTCGTGTGGGCTGCACGCTTCTGGCGTCTTCCTCTCTGCTGACTCTGCCCTCCTGCAGGGTGACTAGGGAGGAGGAGGCCATGCTGGGGAAGGGTGGCCTGGCATCCAGTATCACTGGTGTCCTTACAAAAAGCAGACATTTGGCCGCAGTGACACACACAGGGAAAACACCACCTAAGGCTAAAGGCAGAGAGAACGGTGATGCTGCTGAAGCCGAGGATGCCGATGGTGCCGGCAACGCCCCAGAGGCTGGGAGAGGCCTGGAGCAGATCTCAGAGGCACCAGCCTTGCCAGTGCCTGGGCCAGGGACTTCCAGCCACCTGAACAGTGAGAAATAAATATCTGTTGTTAAGCCACCCAGTTTGGCCTGCTTGTGATGACATCCCCGAAAAACGAACTCACGGCTCTCTCTCTGAATGTTCTCAGCACCACACTCTCCTGGCTTTCCTCCCACCTCAAGAGTACGCCTCAGCATCCTTAACTGATTCCCTCATTTCTGTCTAATTTGTACCCATAGGAGTCTCCTGAGCTCCGCAACTCACCCCTTTATCGTCTTTCCCTGCGCTCTCCCCTTCAGTGATTTCCAGTAGTCCCGGGGGCTTTAGAAACCACAGAGCAGGCCGATTTTCAATCTACCTCCCCTGGACCCATAGATCCAAGTGGCATCCCGTGAATGCACATCACCAAACATGCACATCAAAGGTTAGACGTCCAATAAATGCCCCAAGAAGATGAGAGGCAGGCAGGGCCCTGGGGTCCCAAGGAGAAGGAGCACTTCTCAGGCCAAGTCTTGGATAAAGCAAATCTGTACCCAGGAGGGGAGTCATGCATGAAAATTCAACAGGATCTGAGTCTCAGTAAGTGACGAGTTTCCAGGAACGTGGAGAAGAAGACATATGCCATGCCTGCCTTCGGAGTCCGTGTTCTGGGCCTCTCCAGTGCGCACCCATCCCAGTCCATGAGATCAGATTGCACAGGCTGACTGCCAGGAGACCCTTTGTAACTACTCCGATATAAGCCCAAATTTGCAGCGGGCTCACACCTGTAAATAATCCTAGCATTCTTGGAGGCCAAGGCAGGTGGATTGCTTGAGCTCAGGAGTTCAAGACCTGCCTAAGCAAGAGCAAGACCCCCATCTCTACTAAAAATAGGAAAACGAGCTGGGCATTGTGGTGGGCACCTGTAGTCCCAGCTACTTGGGAGGCTGAGGCAAGAGGATGCCTTGAGCCTAAAAGTTTGAGGTTTCTGAGCTATGATGATACCATAGTACTGAACGCAGGGCCACAGAGTAAGACTGTGTCTCCAAAAAAAAAAAAAAAAGTCCAAATTTGCCCCATGAAAAACAACAATCCTTTTATGTTTCAAAATGAATGAATCACAGCCTGGTGTATGAAGATTGCCAACATGGTGGGTAGCATGGGGAGGTGGGAGTAGAGGATCTGGACTGAGGTTAAATCATGATAATCAGCATAGCCATTGTTGTGTGCGTCTAGACACTGGTATGCCTCCAAAGTTAGATCAGAATTCAACTGCACAGTGGACACAAAAATGACTTTACTTGCTATTTTTAAAAATGTGCAAACATGCCAGAGAAAGATATTCAAGCACTTTAGAGACCTGTACAAAGTATAATAGTTTAAATGCTCCTTCCTCCATTACCCTTTCACATGTTTAGAAAGCAACTCTCAGACCAACACCAAGTTCATATCCAAACTGCAGCTTTTAAAAAGCTAGCACATCGATTATTATAGGCCACCCCTCCTACAGGTCCCAGACTCTAAGGTCTTTTAGTGTCCTAAGGTCCCATCCTATTTTCCTGAATCTGTCATCACTTGAGGCACAACTGGGCCTTGTCTCTTGGCCACCTGGCAAGACATCACTAGGAGAGCATGTCATCTGAGCACTGAGGGCCACCCAGAGTTCTGGGATTCCTTGGGGTCCCAGGTTGCCGAAGGATGGAGTGATTGTGAGCAGGTGGTAAGCCCAGCGTAACTGGCAAGGATGTAGTCCAGAACCTCCAGGGCTTTGGCCACTTGGTAAGCTCCCTCTGAGCTCAAGGTCACCAACAAGCTGCCCTAGAGCTGATCACTGAATAAGGGTAAAAAGGGTGGCAGGGAGAGAGGCTTGTGCAGGAAGTGCCAGGCCCCCAGCAGGGCCTACAGCAAGTAGCTTCTCTGGCAACAGGCAAATTCCTTGAGTCTGGGTTGGGCCCTCAGTTCCAGGCTCGCTTTCCTCACCCTCCCTGGTTCCCTGTGCTAGTTTCTCCCTCAATGCAGATCCCAGGCCCTGGGAGACTGCTGCAAGGAACTAGAGGCTAAAGCACAGCAGAAAGGTTCAAAGAAGGGAAACCATGCCAAGAATGAGGCTCAGGAAGGTGGAAACCAGACTTAGCCAGCCCGGAGGGCTGCCCACCTCATCTCTCCATCCCAGCTATGCCTCCTGGGAGCCAAGCTCTCAGCCACAGCTCTCTTGAACTGGAACGTGCTTCCCAGCAACAGTCCCAGCCATTAGAGTTCCCTCAACTTCTCTACAACGGACTACTGCCTGCTCTGGTGGGCAGGAAGCATCTCACCCAGAAAATGCAGAGGGGCCTCTGTTTTGGGGCCCACTTGATGCCTGCTTGGAACCAATTCGAGGGAAATCTTGGCACCTGAGTCTTCATCAGGCACACTTGTGATACACGAATCAGGGCCAGATGGATGAAATTATCCTTGAAATGTAAGTGAGATTATAATCCAGGCCAGCAGGGAAGGCACAGCCACTCAGGGGTGAAAATGCCTGGGTTGTGTACTCCAGGAACCCAGCCATGGAGAGAATATTTAAACATGGTAACAAAGCTCCCAGCTTTGCTAGGATCGGAGCGTTAGCCTGGGCCTTTGGCTGAGAGGCAGAGACGGTGATTTGCAGGGAGGTATGACACCTAGGATGTGGCTGAAGCATCTCCAAGTCTCTGCCACCCAGACCCTCATCCTCACCCTCACCCCTAATCTCTGCCCTCCATACAGCTTTTAAGGTCCTTGAAACATGATAAAACTTTCCAAATTGCCTCCAAGGATGTTATTCCAGGCCAAGGCTATGTCCATACTAAGCCAGATCACTACTAATGACCCTGGAGTTCCTTGCAGAAATTTAATCCCTGTGCAGAGGGAGGGAAAATGACAACCCTCTAGGAAGACAGAAATCTAACATGCATCAAAGATAATGGCCCTGGGCCTGGAGATGTGACAATCCAGGTAGGTCAAATAAGAGCAAGTGAGTCAAAGGCCAGAAGAGGAGGCGAGCAGGGGAGTCCAGGTACCCAGCCTGAAGGTGAACAATCACTCCAGAAGAGAGGCAATCACAGTGGGCAGGTGGAGGGTACAGCTTGCAAAAGATGCCGGCTACAAGGAAGAGCAGGGATCAGGGCCTGAAGATAGCAGAGCAAGCTGCCCTTTCTCTGGAATCCACTCCCTTGCTTTGTGCCTTTTCCCTGGGTTCACCATCCTGTTTCACTTGCACTTCTGTGTCTGCCCTGCCAGGCAGTGCCCAGGGAGTATGTGTGTTCCTGGAAGATGCTGAAACTGCCCTTTATAAAATTAATAAAGAACCAGAAGGTGGTAACTGTGATAAGGGAAATATACACGTAACCAGCCATTGTTCCCTGGCTTGCTTTCCTATAATTGCTCACTACTTAGGAGTTACAGAGCTGATGGTTATAAAGATTCTTATCTTTCTTCATTGCTCCCACAGATAATATCACCCTTGTGAAACCCAGGGATAGTTTTTGAGACATCTTGCAGGCCCTGCATTCCAGTGGAATGGCTGACCCACCCAGACCCAGTGGCCCATACCAAGGAACTGACTCAACTGGTCCTGTTACCCCTACCTAAGAACTGACTCAGCAAAGGAGACAATTTCTACACTCCTATAATCTAGCCCTGAACCCCACCCATCAGCAGACCCAAGTGCCCAGCCCTTTGCCTGCCAAACTATCTTCAGAAACCCTTTCTCCTGAATTCTCAGGGAGACAGATTTGAGAACTTCCTCCCATCTCCCGGCATGGTGCCTGTGACATTAAACTCATTCCCTGCTCACCCTTAAGGTCTCAGTGCACTGGCCTCTTCTTGAGCCAATGAGCCCAGTAAGACTGTAAGGGTATCCAGCATGAAGCAAAGGAAGTGGGTGCTGAGTGAATGAACAAATGACACGGGAGCCACCAGGACAGGGGGGCCGAGGCCTGAAGCACGTCAGCCTGGAGTGAAGGTTCTTAACAGTTCCCACCCACCAACCCCACCCTCGTGAGTGATTCCAGAAATGACTTGGCCCCTCCAGCCCTCATCCTTCTGGCAGTGCAGGGAGCCCAGAGCCCAGAGCCCAAAGCAGAACTGCTGTCCTCTGAGCAGACCAGTGGAGCCACCTCAGACCCTGACTTCCCGACAAGAAAAGAGCCTGTGAGAACGTTTCCTTCTGCACCTCCCTCCTGGGTGATTTCAGCCATTCTTGTAGTTTTAAATCTCTAAGAGTTGGTGACTCCCTGCCTAGGCCACTTCATTGGAGTTCAGCCCAGCTGCCCACCCGGAGGCCCATCCGGCTGCTCACCAGCTTCTCCATTCAGGTATTTAATAGGCATTCCCAGCCTGAGCTCCTGACCACCCAGCCAAGCCTGTGTCACCAAAGCCTTTCCCTTCCCAGCAAACAGCATCAACCCCCAAATAAATGACCAAGGGAGAAATCTCAGTCGATGGAAGTTTATTAAGCCAATTTGAGGGTATACTTGGGGAAAATGCGGAGCACAGGTGGACCCGTGGCTGTTCCTTCGATTTTTCCAAAGGGGTAGTTAGAAGCTTCAGCATATAAAAGCATAAGAGAGAAAGGATAAAAGCAGGGGTGGGCACCATCAAGGCCAAATGGTTACATTCTTGTGAGACACAGGAAATCTATATTTTACATAAAACAAGGGGGATTTTCGGGGGCAGCGCCTATGGCTCAGTGGGTAGGGTGCCGGCCTCATGTACTGAGGGTGGCGGGTTTGAACCCGGCCCTGGCCAGCTAAAACAGCATTGGTGATTCCAACAAAATAATAGCCAGGCATTGTGGCAGGCGCCTGTAGTTGCAGCTACTTGGGAGGCTGAGGCAGGAGGATTGCTTAGGCCCAAGAGTTAGAGGTTGCTGTGAGCTGTGATGCCACAGCACTCTACCGAGGGAGGGCAACAGAATAAGACTCTGTCTCGGAAAAAAAATTAAAAAAAAAAAAAGAGGAGGATTTTAGAAGAGTAAATGGAGTAAAAGAAGCCTCAATATCCCTGGGTAGGTGGACAAATGTCTAATTCTGTCTTGTCTCCAGTCCTATTACCTGTAAAGATAAAACTTACAGTTAATTGTCAGCATGGAATCAGCAGACTTGAGCTTTAGGTGCTAGACTCAGGTACAATTCACATGTCCTTGCTCATGGTGGGTCAGCAAGGAATCTCCTTAATGATCTCCAGCTCTTCACAGGTGCCCAAAAAGGTCCTCATCTTCTCTTTTGCATCAGGAGGTGGGAGAGGGAATGGAGGGCCCTGAAACTTTGATTTTTCTTTTACAACAGCAAATTCATCCTTCCAGTTGCCAAGCTGTGACGGTTAGTTTGATGCGTCAACTTCTCTAGGCCACAGTGCCTAGATATTTGGTCAAACATTATTCGGGATGTTCTGTGAGGGGTTTGGGGGTATAAGATTAAATCGGTAGACTTTGGGTAAAGCAAGTTAACCTCTATAACATGGAGGACTAGTCCAGTAGGTTGAAGGCCTGACTAGAACAAAAAACAGCCTCCCCCAAGCAAGAGGGAATTTTGCCCACAGAGGGCCTCAGGCTTCAACTACCACACTATGGCTGCTCTGGGTCTTTATCCTGGGGGCTCACTCTGCAGATTCTGGACTTTCCGGCCTCCACAATTTTGTGAGCCAATTCTTTGAAATAATTTCTCTCTCTCTCTCTCTCTCTCTCTCTCTCTCTCTCTCTCTCTCTCTCTCTCTCTCTCAAAATAAATATATATATATATATATATATAAACAGAGATATAAATATAAACACTCATATAGACACATATATGTGTCACTATGTGTGTTTAGATGTATATCTCTGTGTATATATATATATATATATATATGTATATGGAGAGAGAGAGAGAGAGAGAGAGAGAGAGAGAGAGAGAGAGAGAGAGTGAGAAA
>CAUYON010187691.1:0-14905 GCA_963573935.1 Arctocebus calabarensis
CTGGGCTGGATTCGAACCCTCCAGCTCAGGTGTACGTGGCTGGTGCCTCAGCCCGTTGAGCCACAGGTACCGAGCCAAGATATTTAAAATTAAAAAAAAAAAAAAGACAGACATAGCCCTGCTACTCAAGATTCATAGGCAATCCCATCTCTCTGCCCAAGGTCCACTACAGTTTCATCAGAGCAGTAAACAATTATCACATAAAGTTACTTCAGGTAGAGTTAAAAAAGAAAAAAAAACCCACAAACATGACAGAAGCTCCCTTTTTCTTTTCTCTCCTCTCTTCTGCCTGGCCTCCCTCTGGCTGAGGCGCTAAGAACAGGGAGCACAGGAGAGTATAGGGTTGGATAAACCTCGCATGGACGCCTTGTGTCCTGCTGGAAACCCAGGCAGTTGGGTGAGGCCGAGGCTCTAACACTGGGAAGGTTGCCTGCTACATGGGCAAGCTAGAGCCTGCAGGAACAGCTCAAGGTAAGAGGACAAAGCTATGACCCGAGCTTCCTATGGCTGCCTTCCCCAACCCCACAACACTGGTCTGATACTCAGAGTGGATTTGGGGCAGAGGCATTGACTTTGGGGGCAACACAGGCTCAAGGGAAGGGTCCATGGCAGCTCAGGGCCCATAGCCCATAGAAGAAACCTTTTTCAGGGGTCCCCTCAAAGGAAAGGGTATAAAACAGTAAAGTCACAGCCTGGGAAAAAAGTTGGGCTGTAGACCAAAGAATGATTGTAAGTCCTATTGTTCATCAACAGTTAACAAGTGTCAACCAGGCGCCCACTCTGTGCTGGTACTGGGCCCAAGCTAGATGAGGAAACCAGACCTAGTGCCTACTCTTGGGAGCGTACAGTCCAGTTAGCGTGGTGGGAAATGGGGTGTGTTTGTGTGCAATAAACAATTAGACATACTAAGTCGAACCATGTGGAACTGCCAATTTTGTAGGTCAAAATTGGTCAAATATTAACAATTTTATATGGTTGTCTTTAATACAACAAAGAAAATCAACAAAGTAGTCATCGAGAATAACATGGGAAAAAAAAAAAAAAACGAGGAGCTCAACCATCTAGCTTGCTGGTCCCAGGAGTGACAAGCAAGAAGAGAGAGAGTGGCTCGGCGCCTGTAGCACAGTGGTTACAGCGCCAGCCACATATACAGAGGCTGGCAGGTTCAAACCCAGCCCAGGTCAGCTAAACAACACTGACAACTGCAACAAAAAAATAGCCAGGTGAAAAAAAAAAAAAAAAGCCAGGTGTCGTGACAGGTACCTGTAGCCCCAGCTACTTGGGAGGCTGAGGCAAGAGAATTGCTTCAGCCCAAGAGTTTGAGGTTGCTGTGAGCTGTGATTCAACGGCACTCTACCCAGGGTGACAGCTTGAGACTCTGTCTCAAGAAAAAAAGAAGAAGAAGAAGAAGAAGAAGAAGAAGAGAGAAGAGCCACTCTGTCACCCTCACTGAGGCCCTCCTAGACTGGCCAGTGGCTATCTGCCACTGAGGTTTTGTGGTTGCTTATTACACAGTGTTATCACAACAATGGATAGTGGATACCATACAGGAGCTACTCCATATCCGTCAATTGAATAAAGTTCCAGTTTCATTTTGAAAAATTAATGGTTGAATAAATTAGCAATTGTCCAAACTACAGTACCTTCTATACAGGTTTTCTACAAAAATGTATCTTGCACTGTGAATCGACCTCTCCATCAACCGTACAGGTGACGTCTAAAGGAAAACAAAAAGTGATTTGCTGACTCAGGAGAAGAGGAGGGGGTCAGGAAGCCTTGAAAAACACCCATTACTGCCCCCGCTCAGGGCCTTCGCTGGATGCGAGAGTGGGGAGGATGAGGCCAGCGCCTGAGGAGAAGCCGTGTCTGACACCAGGCTAAGCTGTGTTCCTCCCTCTGCCCTGAGCCACCCACACCCTGCTAGGGCTGAAGGCCCATCAGCAGTGGCCTCCGCCATGGGAGAGGAGAGGGCCACATGGGCGAGTGCTGGGCAAACTGCCAAGGGCTGTCCACTGGAGGCAAAGTGTGGTGATCATTATTATTATTCACCTAAAGAGGGTGATTTGCTTAAGTGGGGAAATCATATGCCTGAAGTAGAGCCCTGAGAAAGCTGGGGTGGAGGTGGCATTCTGGGGGCTCTGCCATGGCAATTGCAGGGAGAAGGACCTGACACTGTCCCTTTCTCTCTGACAAGATGCTCACACCTGCACAGATGACCTTTCTGTCCAGTTCCTCTGGATAGTGGAGCCCTGACCCTTGACGCCAAGTGGGCAAACACTGCTCTCACTTGGCCGTGGCACCCCCTGTACCCAACAAATCAGAGGCAGACTCAAAGCCATAACCCAGGCACTTCCTCTCTAACCTTACCTGTCTGCCTTCCTATCCATCTTCCTTTCTGTTCTCCCATTCTCCCTTTCCTAGCAGCTCCACTGCCCATCTCCTCCGAGCTCCCCACTCATCCATCTCTCTCCTGCTCATCTTTCCTAACCTTTCCATCCCTCTTTCGATCTCTGCTTCCTTGTTGGTAGATTTCCTCAATAGAAGAGGATACTTATGTCCCTTTATGTTCAGATAATAATTCATACTCCTCCAAAAGGTTCTGCTCACATCTTTCAATTTTAAAAAACAGATTTTAGAAGAATGATAGCTATTAGTTGTAGGTGCCTAGACTTGGATCTATCCTCCCACCCCAGTGGCTAGGCTGTCAACTGTCTTTAGAGTCTCATTATGTTGCCCTCGGTAGAGTGCTGTGGCGTCACAGCTCACAGCAACCTCAAACGCTTGGACTTAAGCAATTCTCTTGCCTCAGCCTCTAAAGCTGGTATTTCAGGTTGTGCTTACAGCTTCGAACCAAAGGTGCCAACCAGATCTCCTCAGACCCCCTTTCTCCTAAAAGACTCTGTCCCTGGTGACATCCCCACTGATGGAATTGGCCTCTGCAGCCATGTGTGTGCCCTGGGATCCTGTCCGTAGCACCTGATTGGACCAGCGCTGGAGACCTAACCCAAGCTGAGCCAATCAGATACTCTGTGTCCAGAATCTGTACTAAGAACCAGACCCTGTGAAAATGTTCATTTCTAACAAGTATCAGGTGCTGCTACTGCTGCTGGTCCAGAGACCGCACTCTGAGAAGAAATGAGTTAAGAACAACAGTGGTCAGGTCATAAAGATGTGGGCTTAGAATGGCAATGAAGAGACCACCTGGCTGAGGCTGGCGCTCAGAGAGCTGCCAGAGAAGGAGACCTTGGCCCCAGACAGAGAAGTCCACACATCACCAAAGACCTGGCTGGGCTTCCTTGTGAGGTTTCCCTTCCTGGAAATCACATGCTCCTAATATCAAGAAAATTTTGTTTCAGGTGTCAGCTGAGCATCTAAAACATACCTGAGGACGAGTGTGTTGGTCCAGCATGGTGAGCTGCACGTACGTCTGCAGTGTGAGGCCCCATCGACAGGCATCGCGGTACATCAGACCCTGCAGGAGGGAGAACACAGCACGTTACATCACAGTGGCACCTGCAGGAAAGCCCTCACAAGGAACCTACGCAGGCCGTCAGGACAGTGTGGACAAAGACAGACACCAACTTGATTTTAGGACAGCCCGGTAACAGAGATAGCAGGAGCCTATACAGAGTCCCAGGGGAACATGGATTCAGTCATTCAGTAAATGTTCTTTGAGCCCCTGTAGTCTGTTCTCTATTCAGCAGCCTCAGTAACCCTGGTAAATATAAATCTGTTCTTTCTAGGGGGGACAGAGTCTCACTCTGTCACCCTGAGTAGAATGGCTTGGCTCAAGCAATCCTCTTGCCTCAGCCTCCCTAGTAGCTGGACTACAGCACAACGCCCAGCTATTTTTAGTATAGATGGGGGTCTCACTCTTGCTCAGGCTGGTCCTGAACTCCTAAACTCAAGCATTCCACCCCCCTATGCCTCCCAAAGAGCTAGGATTACAGGCATGAGCCACCGTGTCTGGCCTCTAAATCTGTTCTGGTCACACCCCTGTTCCGAACCTTCCAGTAGCTGCCCATTGACTTCAGAATGAAATCCAAACATTTGCCATGGCCCACAGGGCCCTAAATAATCACTTCCATCCTCTCTCATCTCCTACCTTTCCCTTGCTGGCCCAGTCTGCTTCCAAACACACAAGCTTCCTTAGTGTTCCCTAAACATACCAAGCATGGTCCCACCTTAGGCCCTTTGCATCGGCTGTTCCTTCTGCCTGAACACTCTTCCTCCAGGCATCTTCAGTGCTCACTCCATGTTAAATCTTTGCTCAAATGGCACCTTATCACAGACACATTTCCCAGCCATGCCGTCTAAAGCCCACAACCCCGTCAATCAGTGTCTATCAACACAAATATAAACACTTCATGTTCCATTGTCCACCCACTAATAATCTTATTCAGCTCTTTTCCACATTTTTGCTTTCCATTTTCTCTTGCTGCAAGCTAAAGCTCTTTCAAATCTTTCAGGTCTGCCTTGAAAATTGCAGACTCCTTCCTAACTGCAGGTGAAAGAAAATCTTAGAAAGGTTAGTACACATATTGCTTCCTGCCCGAGGGCTGCAGAAACAAATGCCTTTCTGTATGAGAAAACCAATTCAGATAAAGTGACGCATTGAGACTTTTCACCAAAACATCAGTCTTGCTCTTCTGTCCACAGCGAAAACTCACATAAAAATAACTAATTCTATTGTATTTTGTATTATAAATCTCTCATTGAAAAGGCTATTTGTACCAAGGAGACTTCTGAGACTGTGATTCTGACCTGTGACATGTCACCTATCATCTCTAACATTCAGATTCTAGTTGTCTTGCTTGATGATCAAGCCCTGATTCCTCTCTGGCTTCTAGAGAATATGAATGTGTCTGAGGTTTCTTTGTTCCACAGACGTGAACGACTGGCATTCCATCTTCTCCCACATGCATGGAGGAGAAATTGTTTTCATGTCTCCGTGGGATTCTTTTTTCAAAGACTATGAGAGGTTTTGCCTTATTTAAGTAACGTCTTTTCACATGCTTTAGCTCTGTTCATTGCTTCTATCGCCACCTACTATATTATACGTTTAATTGTCTTCTACCTCCACATGCTGGAATGGTAGGCCCAGGAGAACAGGGCCTTTGAATTTGATTTGTCACAGCATCGGAAGTGTCTGCCACATGGTGGGTATGCAATAAGTAATTGGGTGGATGAATAAATGAATGAATGAACACCTACTAAGTGCTAGTACCTATGTTCTAGTAAACAGTGAACAAAATAGACACAGTCACTGCTCCTAGCAGAACTCAGAGTCTAACGAACCACATGAAGAGATGCCAATTGTATTCCTGAAAATGGGAGGGCAGCTTTCAAGTCTAAGGTTCAAATCCAGGTCTGTCAATTACCAGCTGTGTGAACTCAGGCAATTTATTTAAGTTGCAGTTTTCTCACATGAAAAATGTGACTAATCATCCCGGTGCCAGGGGATGGGAGCCCAGAGCCAATATCCCTTTCTCAAGCCCTCTCTCATTCTACCCATCTCTTGTAAGCAGCCAGATTTTTTTCTGAAAGGGAAGGAAAAGGGGCCATGAACCACTATACCCCCTGATTTCCAGGTCCACCCCTGGGGAAGCAGACAGGTGGCTTCAGCATGAGCCAGAGGCCAGATGCAGACCCTGTTACTAGACACTGTCAAGTGCAAGCCCAAATAGGGGTTCACCAAGGAACCTGATTACTTAGCTCCTGAGGAGTCAGGCATGAAGAGACCTGGCTTCTGCTAAGTGTCTTCTGGAGGTGGGGATGAAATGAGCAGCAAGAGATGAACACACCTGGTAGCTGAGGCTGGCCACTGTTTAGGATAGCTAATGGGAGGGCCCTGGGCTCTGTGCACACCCATGTAGGCCTCAGATGTCCTTGACCTCAGCACACCAACACCCTGTTTCTACTTGTCCTCCCTTTTCTCCTCCAACTCAGCCAAGTGTGTGGAATATTACATATGCTCAGGAACTTAAGGGAACTCTGGGGTTTGTGCAAGAAACAACCCACTCACCAAAGGGTTATGGCCACGGACATTTCTCCACTTGAGTACAGGCTCCGTTAATACCTATAAGGAAAGAAAACATCAGAGGGCTACTGCTCCTCAGTTCTGAGCTTTGTGAAACTGTATAAGTACAGAAAGAGGAGATAGAAGGAAAGAGAGAGATAAAGGCATTATAAAGATTTGGGTGCCCAAGGTGGGTCAAAATAGCCCAGTAACCCCCTCTGTGTGAGCCCACAGCTCTATCCGGACAAGGCTTCCTCATGTGACTTCCAGAAATGACCTGAGAACAACTCCATCTGTCCTTGTATCCACAGACACACTCCACCTCTCTGGATGCCCTGAGAGCCTCCCAAGGGCAAGGTTGGTCCCTCCAACCCTCCTCTGTGTTTTCTGTCCTGGCCCTTCCTGCCCATCATGTCAGGATGGGAAAGGGGCTGGGAGAAGCCAAAGGAAAGCTAGATAGGGCTGGACTTGAAGTCCAGCTTCCCCACCTGGGAGCTTGCCCGTGACCCTGGCAGGTCACTTGCCTCCGTTTTCTACCTCTGAATGCCACACTGGGTCCACTGGCTGCTCAGAGTCCGTGTTTCTTTCGTACACTCCCCGTCTCACTGATTTGGAGGCATTCTTGCCCTCTGGAACTGCTTGTGCCTTTTAGATGACTGCCAACTTCTCTATCATCCTCCCTGTTCTGAGACGCAGATCAGGATGTCTGTTGGGCATCTCTAGAGTCTCCATATAGGGTGCAGACACTCAGACCTGGGACAACCCAACCCTGTGTTAGAGTGTGCTAGAAAATATTTGAATGGTGTTTTGGAGGCCAAGATCATGAGTGTGACTGGTTCCACCTGGGGACCTTCAGTGTGTGAACAGATACCACAGGTGACAGGACACCAAAGGGAGGCAATGCATGGGACTCTTGAAGAGAGTCACCCTTCACGCCTCTGTGCCTTTGCTCACACTGTTCCTTCTTCCCTACAGTCCCATCCCACCCCATTTCACATCAACTTTCATGACATGGAAAACCCCTGTACAACCTTCAAATTTTAGTTCAAATATCCCTTCCTCTGTGAATTATTCCTTGCCCCTCCCCTCCTCTGGGTCTTCCTCTTTTGCTTTTTTGAATAAGGCTATTAGAAATGTTAAATCACAAGTGTGGCTTGCACTTGTGGCTCAAACTGTATGTATTTCTACTGGACAGAGCTGGTCTATACCTCATCAAGCGTTTTCAGGTTCCTTCAAATTCAAACCCAGTGTGGAAGCCATACCTCAACATCTGGATTATTGGAGAAGAATTCCAGGCATGTTGTCTTCCCACTTGCAATATTGCCCTCGACACAGATCTGGCAAAAGACAAATGCCCATCAGAGCCAGAAACCAACCAGTTAGGAGAATATTAGGCAATGATGTCTAGGGAAGGGCTCAGTCCAAGACGTCAGCCTCCAGACCAGACCCTCCTCTATATCAACACCTAGACCGTGTATAGTGTATTGCCCAGTCTAGCTCTACCCTTCCCTAGTTCAACGTCTCAGACTATTAGATTTTAGGCATAAGTGTCCTGCCTTCTTAAACAGACCCTAATTAATAGCTTTGAGGTCAGGAAACACAGGTATGCTTACCTAGAATCTAATTCACTACACTGTACAGAGAAAAAGCCCTCCGTCACTGATGGGAAGATACAGTAGAACCTCCTAGTTGATCACCTCCCTACACTGACCACCTCAAGTTGGCCTAATTTTCATAGACTGGACACGTACCATATATATGTATCAGTATAATAGGCTTAGTTCCTTATGTTGACCACCTCCATATGTTGGCCAGTTTGTCATGGTCCCTTGGGTGGTCAACTCACAGAGGTTCCACTATACTAAGCAGATTCCTGAGGCCCCTAAGTCTAGGCCAGTGTTTTTCAACCTTTTTTATCTCCTAGCACACTTGAACCTATGGTTAAACTTCTGGGGGTACGCTTGAAATATACTGATAAAAAAAAAGAGCATATTGGCTCGGTGCCTGTGGCTCAATGGGCTAAGGCGCCAGCCATGTACACCTGAGCTGGCAGGTTTGAATCCAGCCCAGGCCTGCCAAACAACAATGATGGCTGCAACGAAGAACTGGCCGGGCGTTGTGGTGGGCGCCTGTAGTCTCAGCTACTTGGGAGGCGGAGGCAGGAGACTCGCTTGAGCCCAGGAATTGGAGGTTGCTATGAGCTGTGATGCCATAGCACTCTATCCAGGGTGACAGCTTGAGGCTCTGTCTCAAAAAAAAAAAAAAAAAAGAGCATATTTACTATGCTTTGAACTTCTTTTGAAAATAATTTAATTGCTCATTGCCTGTAGCACAGTGGTTACAATACCAGCCACATGCACCAAGGCTGGCGGGTTTGAAGCAGACCCGGGCCAGCTAAACAACAATGACAACTGCAATAAAAAAAGTAGCCAGGCATTGTGGCAGGCATCTGTCATCCCAGCTACTTGGGAGGCTGAGGCAAGAGAATCACTTAAACCCAAGAGTTTGAGGTTGCTGTGAGCTGTAATGCCACAGACTCTACCAAGGGCATCATAGTGACACTGTCTCAAAAAATAATAATAATAATAATTGAATTAATGATCTTTAAAATTTTTCATGACACTCCTACAATCCTCTCACAGCACACCAGGGTGCCAGGGCATATCAGTTGAAAAGCCCTGGTCTACGACTTAGTTCCCTGGAAGGTATTTCTGGACCCACCCTGGGCCAAAAGGAAACAGAGGCCCTCAAGGATTTACCACCTACTAACTAAAGCTTTGAAAAAACATCAGAGGTAGCCAGGCAACAATAATTACTAGCTTTGGGTGAGACTGGGCTGGCTTCAGGTGTGACCTGGCAGCGTCCTAACTGCATTTGCCTTGAGAAAGAGCTCCTGTCACTCCTCCCCCAACTCCAGCAGCCCAGCAGAGACAGTGAGTGAAGACAGTGAGTTGACTCAATGGCACTCCAGCCTGGCTAAAAAAAAAAAAAAAAAATCCTGTACTGCAGAGTGCACATACAAGAGGAACTTACCACTGATTTTTTCTCTTTTTCCCGTTCTGTATCTTTATCTACAAAACAAAGGAAATTAATTTTTAAACTCAGTTTTACATAACTCAGTCTTCTTTGCCCTATTTGCTAAATGACCTCAAAAACAATAGTTTTTTATGCATACTCCTAACCTAAAAATGTTTACCAATTTGGGGACTCTCAGGACCAGTGGTATGCTCACCACTGTGTACCTATGTGTGACACTGTGCAGCTGCTGCTTGGCTCCTGTGGTCCCTTGAGCACACTCAAGGCCTTTCAGTTAGCATATTATACTTTCCAGTGTCTACATAACTTTTTTTTTTTTTTTTGAGACAGAGTCTCACTATGTTGCCCTCGGTAGAGCGCTGTGACATCACAGCTCACAGCAATCTCAAATTCTTAGGCTTAAACGATTCTCTTGCCTCAGCCTCCCAAGTAGCTGGGACTACAGGTGCCCGCCACAACACCCAGCTATTATGTAGTAGTTATCATTGCTGTGTGGCAAGCCCGGGCCGGGTTCGAACCCGCCAGCTCCGGTATATGTGGCCGTCACCCTAACCGCTGAGCTACAGGCGCCGAGCCTGTCTACACATTTCTTATAGCTCTTCACAGATGGCTGTCCAGCAAGCGAAAACGCAGAGCGGAAGAATAGCAGGCACGGGTTTGGTCCTGAGATCCAGGTTCTCCTCCCGGCCAGGGCTGACATCGCTGCCCACCCAAGCCACAGCTGGTTCTGGGGTGCCTTTGGACCCAAGCCGAACCTGGCTATAACGGTGACCCATTTCTAAGTGGGTCCCCATTCCCAAGGTGAGCGGGGAGGGGACGGGGGGGGCACACACACTGCAGCCGCCAGGTGAAGACTGGTTAAATGCAGGCTCCAGTACACACCGACCCTCAAGGCCAAAAGAACTAGACTAGGAAGCGGGCTCGTAGAGCCGAGCCTGGGCCAGCCAGTTCCGAGAAGCCCCGCCCCGCGGGGTGGGGCCCCTTCTTGCTCTTAAGAGGCCCAGTGACCGCCCCTTCCCCAGCCCAGGGAGAAAATCGCTCGCTTCGGGGGAGTTCTTCGGGTTCGGACGGGTCCCGGGAGCCGAGGGGTGGGAGCGGGGACTGCACAGAGGCGCCAGCGAAGAAAAACAGAGACTCAAGTTACCCGGGGGCCAGGCCCGGCGTTGTGCTCCCCGCGGCCGGGGACCCGAGGCGGGGCTCCCGGGGCTCCCCGGTCCTACGCTGCGCAGCGCCCGGGCGGCCCAGCCCCGCAGCGGCCTCAGCAGCATGGCAGGCCCGGCAGACCCGGAGACCCAGGTTTCCTTCCTGTGCCACTTGGTGAGAGCGCCGCACCGCACGTCCAGCCTCCGAGCGCCGCCTCGGTCCCCGCGCCCGCCCCGCCAGGACGCCAGCTTGGGCCCAGTCCTTAAAGAGACCCGGTCGTATTTTATCCTCTCAGCGAGGAGTGAAATAATCTGAGGTGGGGATTGCAGCCAAAGAATCTTCCCGCTGCTAGGACGCTGGCAGAATGCACCCAAGTCCTCACAGGACTTGGAGGATGGAAGGCAATTAATACCAACAATTGACTGGTTAATGAATTATTGCAGATTACTTAATTGGGCATCTACTCTTCAGACACCTGGCACACACTCGCTCTTGATATCATCTGTTTCTCCCAACAATCCTGCACATATATACTGTCACTCCCATTCTCCAAGCTTGTTGTCAGAGAATTGGGTAATTTGTTCAAAATGATCAGAAGGATTCATTAAGGGATGGAGCTGGAATTCAAGCCCATCTGTCTTCCTTGGCAGTCCAAGCTCTTTCCTCTGAACTTTGACATTTCCAGGGTCTAGACTCTAAAGGTGCTAGATCCCTCAGGAAGGCACAACCAATATTCCAACTGGACAAGGGGTGAGTAGTGTGGGGAGGATACCTGGAAGGTCCATCTATAGTCAGGTAGCAAAAATTCATCCAGGAGCCAGACAGTAATAACGTGCCTGTAATGTCAGCTACTAGGGAGGCTGATATGGGAGGATTGCTTTGAACCCAGGAGTTCAAGTCCAGCATGGGCAATATAGCAAGACCTTTGACTCTAGATAAAATAAAATAAAAACAATTTTAAATTCAGCCCTTATGTGGAAGAGACAGGTATAATTCCTCAGGTCCAGGCCAAGTGGTTGCCACCCAGCCAGGTTCATCTGTCCACTCCCCAAGAGAAAGCCAACATCCAGAGAGAGCAGGGTTTACAGCAGAGAAAAAGTTTATTCTAAATAGTACTAAGCAGGGAAATGGAAGAAATTTCTCAAATCTGCCTACCCTAGAATTGGCGAGATGGGGTGGGGTTTTGTTGTTGTTGTTTATTTGAGACAGATTCTCACTCTGTTGCCCCTGGAGTAGAGTGCCATGGTGTCATCATAGCTCTCAGCAGCCTCAAACTCTCGGGCTTAACTGATCCTCTTGCCTCACTTCCCAAGTAGCTGGGACTATAGGCGTGTACCACCATGCCTGCCTGATTTCTTTTTATTTTTAATAAAGTGGGGGTCTCAGTCTCGCTCAGGTTGGTCTCTGAACTCCTGAGCTCAAGCAATCCACCTGTTTTGGCCTCCCAGAGTGTTAGGATTACAGTCTTAAGCCACTGTGCCTGGCCAGAAACAGGGATTTTAGAGACAATTTGGTGGGCACAGGATTAGGCAATCAGGGTATGCTAAGACTGGTTTTAGGGTGGGATCATCAGTCCTTTGGTATGGGCCTCAGTCTAGGGGGCTCAATTACTGGAATGTAGGGCCTTAGGTGAAGGATCCCAGACCAGATAAGTCAATTTCTTGGCCTGGATAGGTCAATCTACTGGAATGCAAAGACAGCAAGAGAACCTCAAAACTACCCCTAGGTTCTGAATAGGTGATGTTATTTATGGAGTAGATTTAGGAATCTTACAACTACCAGTTGTGCCCTATAGAGTAGCGATTAAAGAGAAGCAAACAGAACAATGACTAATTATTATCAAGAAATGAGGGGACAGTGGCTGATTATTAGCATTGTTTTAGCTAAGCCTGTTCCTTCACAGAGTTTGATTATTATTATTTTAGCTAAGCCTGTTCTTTCACAGAGTTGGATTATTATCATTATTTTAACTAGGCCTTTTTCTTTACAGAGTTTTGAGGCTAGTTTTCTCTAGTTCTCACCTTATACCCCTTTTATCAATTTATAAGGGTAGTTTCACAGTAACTGGAGCTAGACTGTATGTGATAATTTCAATGCTTGGGTGGCGGGTTTCCCACTTCTCCCAGTCCTTGGCAGTCTCCTTTTAGGCAGGAAAGAAGTCATTTGCCAGAGGGTTTCCTTGGCTTCAAGCTCTGTTACTTGAAAGCCACCACCCCATCTTGTGCTTCCTACATATCTGCCATACACCTAGCCAGGGCCAGTTTGCACTCCAGAAATAAACTTCAGGATAAAGGTCAACATTTTTGTGAGTGACTTGGGAAGAGACTGTAGGAGGTTAATTACCGGTCAGATTTAACAGAATGAGATGAACTAAGCCTGAGATGGGGCAGGATCCAGAGAGATCTGAATAGACTAGGTGAGGGCCAAATTATCCAAGACAATTTAAATCACATAAAAGGAGCAACATACCGTATACTTAACATCCCTGAAAAGGAACGCTCCAGGAGGGGGGAGCTCCAAGCTCCCGCAGGCTTTATGGGAGCACATGTGAAAAATGTGAATTAAATTCAAGTATCTGAAAAGAACTGACACTGGTGGGAGGCAAAAGTAAGAGTCCCGGGGGCGGCAAGGACAAGCCCAGGCCATTAGTTCAGGCTACACACACTCCACACCTACTCTGTGCCCGACTCTGGGAACGCTGCAAGGGAAGAAGCAGATTTCCCTGGTTTTGTGGATCTTATGATGCTAAGGAATGCTGGTGGCTACTTTAAACGGGGTGACCAAGGAAAATCCTCTAGGTGGCATTTGAGATGCCAAAGGTCTGCAGAGGCAGGATAGCCATTCCTGGACCTCTCTTCCCGGCCAATGTCCCCACCCCGGCCCCCTAACCTGGGAGCGGTTCCCGACAGGAAAGCTCATCAGGAGAGCTGGAGAGCTGTGGTCATTAAGCCGGGCAGGCCAGGGCGTGCTAACAGTGAGCTTGCCTGCGGGGGGGGGGGGGCCTGTAAATCCGCAATTTGCTACCGGAAGGCGGGAGGAGAGGACAGAGCCAGAACCGCCAGACGGCCGCGGCCATGTGGCGCATGCGTAAAGGGACGGACCGCGGCGCCGTGCGCCTGCGCGTACGAGGGCGGGAACCCAGCGGGGCGGGGCGCGGCTAAGGCAGCGGTTGTTGCTGCAGCGCGAGGATTATTAGCAGGGCAGGAGACTGAGAAGAGTTGAAGGAGAAGCGCTACTCTTGGGTCTGCGGAAGCGATGGAGGTCGCGGAGAGGAAACCAGCACATCGCCCTTTCTGCTTCAGTATAAAAGGTCATGTGAAGATGCTGCGGCTGGTGAGAGCCGGGCCGCGGGGCGGGGGTCGGCGTTGGAGGTGCTCTGGGACAGTGAGGTGTGGCTCTGAAGAGTGACCCAGAGCGTCCCGTTTGCTCACTCAGCCTTGCTTGTATCAGCACCTCCGCGGGGCAAGGCATTTCGCTCTGCCCCTGCCCCTCTTCACACCCTGTAGGGGCACACTTATAAATCAAAATCAGCAGATGTACCCGAATGGCCTGCCCTTGGACCCACAAACCAGGTACCCAGCTGCAGTTGTATCCCTGAGCCGGCAAGGTTTCCAAAAAGTTTTGGGAGGCCGGGCTCGGGGGCTCACGCCTGTCATCGTAGCATGCTGGGAGACCGAGGCCGGTGGATTGCTTGAGCTCACGAATTCAAGACCAGCCTGAGCAACAGCGAGACCCCGTCTCTACTAAAAATAGAAAAAGTAGCTGGACATCATGGCGGGCGCCTGTAGTCCCAGCTACTCAGAAGGTTAAAGGAAGAGGATTGCTCAAACCCAAGAGTTTGAGGTTGCTGTGGGCAATGACGCCAGGGCACTTTTACCCAGGGCGAGAGAGTGAGACGGTGTCTTAAAAAAATAAAGTGTTTGGGGTTTCAGTGGGTGCTATGGATACTGTAAGTCAGACATTTGATGTGACCCAGCTAAAGGCTGATTCAATCCAAGACAAGACGGGAGGAAACTGCCATTTCTAGAGCTTCAGACTTCCCGGGAGCATTGAGGTCAGTTTTATGCAGAGATTTGGAGAAAGGGAGCCATCATTTGGAGGAAAGTGAGACCTGGCTTGTTAGAAAAGTGGAAACTGTCATAGTTGAAGCAATCCATCACAGAAATTCAAGAAGAGAAAACTTAAGGGGAAGGAAGGGGAGAGGGGTGGAAATAAAATATTTGAACGTTGCAAGTAAGCATTTCTACTTAATATGAGGAAGAGTTTTTATTCTTGCCAAAATTAGATGGTCACTTGGGGAGGGAAGTACCTTCCTAGACAGGAAAGGTAACAGGCATAGATAAGCCCTTGTTGAGGATGTTGTAAAGGAGACTCAAATTTAAGGTGCATATAAGATCCTTCCCACACTAAATGTCTGTGATTGAGAGAAATAGCTGTAAGATGGTAAAAGTTAGAATGCGTAAGAGGTTTAGAAAACCACACTGGTGGCTCGGCGCCTGTGGCTAAACGGGCTAAGGTGCCAGCCACATAAACCTGAGCTGGCGGGTTCGAATCCAGCCCGGGCCTGCCAAACAACAATGACGGCTGCAACCAAAAAATGGCTGGGCGTTGTGGTGGGCGCCTGTAGTCCCAGCTACTTGGGAGGCAGAGGCAGGAGACTTGCTTAAGCCCGGGAATTGGAGGTTGCTTTGAGCTGTAATGCCACAG
>CAUYON010187695.1:0-18958 GCA_963573935.1 Arctocebus calabarensis
CGACCTCCCCGACTCATGATGGAGTCTGCCAGAAAACCTGTGTGTTCTCAGACGAGGTGGGGAGAGCAGTGAACTGAGCCCTGACACTCAGCCTCCCTGGTGACTGATGCTGGGGCTTGTCCAATTGCCCTAAAATGGGGGGGGGGGGGCTGCTCCTTAGTCGTCGAACCTCAGGCTCACATGTATCTTATCTTCAGAAGGAAAAGAAGGAAATGGTTTTGAAGTTAGCTCAAAAACAAATCAGCTCTGAAAGGAAGAACCATCTGGAAACTTTCAAGAAGTTGCAGAAAAAGTTCCCTTTACTCCAATATGCCAACTACAAATTCCTGGTTGGAGCCCATCCCAAACAAAAGAGTGAGTACATGGGAGGACGTGGGCAAACTAGGAGAAAGCCGAAGTATTTTGACAAGAAAAGGGAGGGAAGGAAGCCAAAGGGGAAATGATTGGCATCTGGTGAGGAAAGAAGGGTGCTCCGAGGGAGGGCCATGCTATGGGTTTTGGTGCATGTTATAATCCTGACTGTGTTTTCCTACCATCTGGGTCATCCTTGAATGACCAACAGGATGAGGAGGCCATAGTGTCCCCGATGAACCTAATCACAGCAGGCCCTCAGGGAGAGAAAGACAGGATGACAGAGGAACGCAGGAACCATGGGGAAAAGCACCGGGCAGAAGGAAAAGGGGGTGGTGTGGACTTTGGGTCCCAAAGAACTAGCCTGCCAGACCTCTGGGTGTCCATAGGCCCCTGGAGTTCCCCTGATACAGATCTGGTTGATCCAGACTAAGATAATTTGCCAAGCCCATGAATTTGCCTGTGGCCTTACCCTGTGGCCTTATTACCCTGTGGCCTTACCCACGAGAGAGAGCCTGATCCTTCAGAAAGCTCCCCCCAGTAGCCTTTCTTTTTTTATTTTTTGAGACAGAGTCTCAAGCTGTCACCTGTGTACAGTGTTGTGGCATCACTGCTCACAGCAACCTCAAATTCTTGGGCTTAAGCTATCCTCTTGTCTCAGCCTCCCAAGTACCTGGGACTACTGGTACTCACCACAATGCTCAGCTATTTTTTGGTTAGAGTTGTCATTGTTGGTTGGTGGGCCCAGGCTGGATTTGAACCGCCACCTCCAGTGTATGTGGCTGGTGACTTACCAGCTTGAGCTACAAGCACTAAGCCCCAGCAGCCTTTCAAAGTATTGACCAGTGAATCCACTTCACAACTCCTGGTCGGGTAGATAATAACCTCTCAGATGGAAGGTATGCTCCCAGGAAAAAGAAATGCGAATCGTCACAGGTATTGGCCTAAGGGGAAGACCTGGGAGGAGAGTCCTAGGAACTCCTCACCATCCTGAAGTGCTAAAGGCGCCCCCGTCTCCCCACAGAACTGCTGACGGTGGGGATTTCCTCAGGGCCACATCCTCAGGGGAGCTACCTGTTGGACACCCTGCAGTCCGTGTTCCAAGCATCTTCAGAAACTGAGCTGAATTATATCGTGGTGCTGGTCCACCTGTCAGATCCGGACCCTACACAGCTCAACCAAACAGCTGCCAATATTTCGAAGCTCTTTGCTCCACATATTAAGGCTGGGGAGCTGCTGGTGATCCACGGTCTGAGAGAGCTGAGTGGTGCTAATCGCACCTCACCCTGTGAAGAACTTTACTTCAGACAGAAGGTAGATTATGCCCTCCTCATGAACTTTGCTAGCAACCTCTCTGATTACTTTCTGTTGATGGAAGATAACATATGGTGCACCCCCAAATTTATTTCTGTCATCTACTGGGCATTATCAGCCTGGAAAGAATTACGTTGGGTGATTCTGGAGTTTTCCAGCCTGAACGTCTCAGGGAAAGTTTTCCACACCAGTGACCTCTCCCGCCTGACCTCTTTCTTCTTCCTCTTCCTTAAGGACACTCCTCCTCACTTGCTTCTATCAAATTTTGGTTTCCTCTTGGGCCAGACAGTTCCAATTAGCCTTGCTCCCAGTCTCTTTCACTCTTGGGACTATAATTTTACTTCCAATGACACATGTTACCAGACAGAAGACAAAAAGAAAAAGAATCTTGGTAAACCCAACAACCCTCCTGCCTCTATTTATACAAACATGGAAGCAAGAGGCTCTACTATCCCAGAAAATGCTTATCTTATGGATGAAACTTACTTCCAAACTCAGTATCTCATTCCAGGCCACAAGTACACTGTGGTTTTCAATCGGCCTCACACAGTAACGCACATACAGTTTCTGACGGGCATTGGTAAGCAGAGGATACATCACCTGCAACACGGGCAAGTGGAACTTGGCTATGAGCCTATGCTGAAGAATAATGTCTGTGCCCACTACACCCCACTGGGACCACTGATAAAAGGGAAATTCAATCAGAAGGTTTATTATGAAGGCTTTGCAGAGGCAGTGAGATGTGTACGACTGCTGGTGACAGCCCCTCATGAATCTGTAACGTGGATTAGAAATATCTACGTCTGGATTAAGTCTGAGAAAGGGTAGGTATAAGAGGACCAATATGTATTCTGGAAGAATCAGGTTTGGCAATGGACTCAACACAGACAATAAGGAATTAAAGCTTTGAATTTGGCCAGGAGCATCACATTTATAGTCCTTCCAGGCTATTTAATATAGGTGACACATCCTCCTAAGAGGCAGAAAGAGAACTGGATGCATTTGACCCTCAAGAGCCAGAGAGATGAAAGTATTCACCCAGATCTTCCCCAGTGTTTTCTCCAATCCTAGATCCCAATCTAGGATCTTTCTCTGAGGTAGGTACCGCCTTAGGATTGGGGATGACCTAAAATGTCACATTTCAGTAGAACTGACACTTGCCTTCCCGAAAGGCCCAATCCTCCAAAATGCCAAACACGGAGTCCAAACATGGGCTTTCAACTCTTCATGAGTTCTTCACAAGTGGATGTGAACCTTTGCATATTTCCATATCTACATTTTTTAAGGGTGAAGAGCCACAATTTCTTCAGTGTTCCATATGCCCCACTCCCGCCAAAAAGCATAAAAATTACTAAACCAGTACATTCACTTTCTTGATGGCAGTAAACAATTTATTACCTAAGGGCATGAATCATCTGTTTAGCATTTTTAGAAGTGAGAACACACATTAATTCATCCCTTCGTGTATTCATTCAGAAATACTGATTTTATGAGTTCTTTTTGTTAGGCCCTATCCAAAGTCGCAAAGATTCTGAAATGAATAAAACGTAGTTGGTTCTAGCAAGAGACTAACAGCAACAACAAATGCTTACCATTCAAAATCACAAGTGATTTGTCCCTAAATCCTTTTGAATTTTTTTGTATACAGTCATGCATAGGTACTGAATACATATAAATTCAATGCAATCCCAATAAAATTCCAAATGGATTTGCATTTTCCTTTATATTTGACATTTTTATTTTAACATCCACTCATGAAAATAAATGTGAGAATATTCAAGAAATTTCTAAAAGAAGATATTGAGCAAAGACTTATTTTACCAGTAATAAATGAATCAATAACATTGCAAAATATATTATTAATAAATACCTACCTAACAGCCATTCTCCTTTTCATTTAGTAACATAAGACCATGTGGAGTTGATATCTTATGTGTAGTGTTAGGGAGAATGATTTTTTTCAGGTGGATATCCAATTTGCCAACAACGTTGATTCAAGAGACTGTCTTTTCCCCACTATGTCACCTTTGTCATAATTAAGGGAACACATACACATGAGTTCATTTCTGGACTTTCTACTCTATTTCATAGGTGTGCTTCTTTATCTTTATGCCAATATCATACTGTCTGAATTAATACGGGTTTATAATAGATCTTCATAAAGAATAACATAAGTTCTCCCACTTTGTTCTTTAAGATTACCTAGGCTACTCTTAGCCCTTTGCATTGACCTATAAGTTTTAGAATCAGATTGTCAATTCCCACAAAAATGGGTATTCCTGGAATTTTGATTGGTATTGCAGGGATCTACAGATGAATTTACACAGAATTCAAGTCTTTACAATATTTACCCTTCCAATCCATGAGCATACTGCAGTATATTCTTTTATTTCTTTACATCTTTTCATTCCTTTGGGTAATAGCTTACAGTTTTCAGTTTAGAAGGCTTCTACACCTTTTGTCATATTTATTGCTAGAATGGATATTTTTATTGTATTATAAGTGATATCATGGAAATTTTATTCTCTATAGATAGTATAGAGAAAATATAATTTGAAAATAATGACTGTTTTACTTATTTCCAAATCATACACCTTTTCTAATTTGACTTCTTGACTTACTGAACTGGTGAGAATTCACAGTACAGTGCTCAATAGGAACGGTGATGGCGCCCATTCCTGTCTTCTGGAGTGGGAGGAGTTTTCAGGAGTAATTCACCACTAAGTATTTACAAGGAAGAAGGCTAGATACTCTAATCAGGTTAAGGAAGTCTTCCCTTTATTCCTAGTTTTCTAAGAGTTTTCACCATAAATGACTGTTGAATTTTATCCAATGTTTTTATCTATCAAGATGATGATTTCTGGAAAATTCATCATTTAGCCATCATCTATTATGTTTTTTATACACTACTGGACTCAGTTCATTCAGGATTTTTTCATCTATGTTTCAGATTGGGCTATAATGTTTCTTTCTTATAATGTTCTAGTCAGGTTATATTGGCTTCATAAAAATCAAGCTGCTCTGGGAACCCGAGGCAGGTAGATCCCTTGAGCTTAGGAGTTCGAGACCAGCCTGAGGAAGAGAAAGTACACTGTCTGTACTAAAAATACAAAAAAAAAAAAAAATTAAGCGATATTGTGGTCGGTGCCTATAGTCCCAGTTACTCAGGAAGCTGAGGCAGGAGGCTGTCCTGAACCCAAGACTTTGAGGTTGCTGTAAGCTAGGCTGATGCCACAGCATAGTAGCCTGAGCAACAGAGTGAGGCTTTGTCTCAAAGAAAAAAAAATTAAACTGAGAAGTATTCTTTTCTCTATTTTTTGAAAGAATTTGTTTAAAATTAGCATTAGTATTATTTCTTTCTTAAATATTTAAAAGAATTCACCCATAAAGCTAACTGGGCCTATACTTTCTTATGTGTGGGAAACTAGTTAATCACAAATTCGATTTCTTTAATAGACATAAAACTAATCAAATTTTCTGTTTCTTCATGTCTTCATTATTGGAAGTTGTTTTTTAAGGATTTTGTCCATGTTATATTAACATTAAAATAAACATTTAAATTTTATTTATTTTTATTTATTTATTTTTGTGGAGACACAGTCTCACTCTATCGCCCTGGGTAGAGTGCTATGGAGTCACAGCTCACAGCAACCTCCAACTCCTGGGCTTAGGCGATTCTCTTGCCTCAGCCTCCCAAGTAGCTGGGCCTACAGGCGCCCGCCACAAAGCCCGGCTAATTTTTGATGCAGTTCAGCCGGGGCCGGGTTTGAACCCGCAGCCCTCGGCATATGGGGTCGGCACCCTACTCGCTGAGCCACAGGCACCGCCCAACATTTAAATTTTATTAAAACATTGCCAAACTTATGGCTTGTTCTCTTGCTATAGCAATTTGTTTATGTTCTTTTTTCTTGATCCGTCTTGCCTAGAGATTTATCAATTATGTTACTCCTTTAAAAGCAATAAATTTGACTTTGTCTGTTTTCTCTATTGAACCCGTTTTGCTGTTTCATCATTTCTGAGCTCACCTTCATTCTAGCAAACGTAAAAACACAGTGTGTGTGTGAGGAGATAGTGTTGTTGGAGCAGAAGTGCCAGGCATGGAAAAGTGGGAGATGAGTCCTAGGGCATGAGTGTAGTGAGACGAGCAGAGGGCTAACAGTGGAAACCCAGGGAAAGCCAGCACTGAAGGGGTGAGCAAAGGAAGAGGGGACCACAAAGGAAAACAGGCCACGTGAGAACCAGAAGAGTACCAGCCATCTCACCGAGGCAAAGGGAGGCTGAGCATGCCTGGAAAGAAGGGGCAACCAGTGATCAAGGATCAGAATATTCATACTAGTTAAAACTCATTGTAAATAACATTAGCCATCTCTGCTCTTTTACTTTACTGGCTGTGTGATCTTGGGTAACTTACTTAACTTCTCTCCATCTATTTCCTCACCTACACAATGGAAGGAAATTATAGTACACTCTAATAGTGTTTTAGGGAAGCTTTAAGGAAATAACCTGTATGGCACATTGAGTTTATGGGCATACAAAGACAGGATTTCAGGGTGGGCTGTGCCGTTGGGAATCTCTTTCACTTTCATTACTGCCTCACCATAGCCCAAGTCTATACTCTCATTTAGGAGATCCATCCAGCATGAAAGGGATTGTGTTTGTCCTTTAGCACATTTCTATAGAAGAGAATCAGATTGCTCCAGCTGTGAGCATGTGCCTGCTTCCGTCCCAGTCAACTGTGAGCAAGGGAGGAGAGTCAAACACTGGGGTCCTCCTTTGAGTGTTCATAGCCATTCAGGGAGCACTTGTGAGCTGGGTAAAAAATTCCAAAAGATATTTTTTGCTGTGGGTCATAAATGTGTAAAAAGTGCCTGCTGGATTTGGCAAGTAGGATTCTTCAGTAAGGAAGAGACATTTCAGCGCAATCATGTAGGAAGGGAAAAGGTTCAGCTGGCAGGGAAAGAGGTGTATTGTACAGGAAAGTGATGAAATCTATTTCCTGGTAAGTCTGAGTAGCAAGGGAATGAGATGTAGGAATGGGAGGTAGAGGAAATATGGAGCCAGGGGAGAGATTTAATTCTACTTTATTTAGAGTTAGAATGAATTACAGCTGGGATAAGGAGGTGGGAGATGAAATGTTACCAAAAGAGAGATACAGCACAAAGATGACCACTGGAGGAATCATGAGTCAAATAGTCACTTCAGTGTTTTGTCCACTATACTATATTCTCCTCTCTTTACTCTAGCCAATGGGAGTTTCCATTCTGATCATAATGATTGGTTAAGGAATGTCATCTTGGGCGGCACCTGTGGCTCAGTGAGTAGGGCGCCGGCCCCATATACCGAGAGTGGTGGTTTCGAAACGGGCCCCGGCCAAACTGCAATAAAAAATAGCCGGACGTTGTGGTGGGTGCCTGTAGTACTGGCTACTTGAGAGGCTGAGGCAAGAGAATTGCCTAAGCCCAAGAGCTGGAGGTTGCTGTGAGCTGTGACTCTACGGCACTCTACCAAGAGTGACAGAGTGAGACTCTACCTCAAAAAAAAAAAAGGAATATCATCTTGCCCAAAACGTATTGATTGAATATTTATTGAGTATTTACTATGCCCCATGTAGTATTTCCAGATGCTGCATATACAGTGAACAAGCTGAACAACATCCCTGCTCATTCAAATTTACCGTCCGGTGCAGAGAGACATACAGTATACCAACGCTATATATCCACTCTCCATTTCTCTCTATTCTCTGCCCCAGAAGGTTATCTGGGCTACATTAACAGGACCATTTGTCCTCTGTTTTTTTGTTGGGTTTGGCTAGCAGGAACCTGGCATTAGATCAGAGGGAGAAGGGGAATGTGGTTTGGATATTTATTGCCCTTACTCCTTCCCTCCAGGATCTCCTCTGTCTAGCCATGTCTTGCCACCAAAAGTCACAGCCCTCTCAGGTCCCACTCTGCAAAACTCTCCTTCTAGATTCCAAAAACTTCTCCCTTCCTTCTTTGTTTGGGCCGAAGGGTGGTGACAGTTCTGTTACTAGTGCCCAGTTTCTCCATCCTGCCTTCATCTATGTAAACAGTCCTTTTATTAAACCTTATCTAATTGCCATCAAATTAAATCTACACCGTCATATATGATAGCCATATGTAGCTACTGAGCATTTGAAATGAAGCTAGTTCAAATTAAGACATGTTGGAGGTATAAAATGTATACCTGATCTCAAAGACTTTATAAAAAGGGAGGTCAAGGCAGGAGCATTGCTTAAGATTAGGAGTTCAAGACTAGCCTGAGCAAGAACAAGACCTTGTCTCTATGAAAACTAGAAAAATTAGCCATGATGTTGCATATCTGTAGTCCTAGCTCTTCTAGAGGCTGAGGCAGAAGAATCACTTGAGCCAGAAGTTTGAGGTTTCAGTGAGCTACGATTATAGCACTACACTGTAGCCTGGGCAACAGAGGATCTATCTCACATACACACACACACACACACACACACACATGAAAAAGAAAAAATGTTATTAACAATGTTTTATATTAATTACATGTTGAAATCATAGTATTTGAATACCACATACATTGGATTAAGTAATGTGCACCAGAGAAAGGAATTACCCAGCCTTTTTATAGATTATTGGATATCAGCTCTGAAGTAACACTAATCCTGACACACCAACCAGCCACCATGACCCTTGGGTCAGAAAGGAGCTTGTGAAAGTCAGATGACAAAAGGAATCTCTGCCCTACCCTATCTCACAGTGGATACAACAAAGCCCCAAACCCATGCTCTGTGAAGAGGGGATACGTATACTTAGAACTGGCAGAAATAAATTCCACTTTGATTCCCTGATCCATAGTGGAAGGGCCGTGATAATATGAACTCAACCCTCACCAAGATAGTAATCCAAAATAGATGCTAAAATAGGTGCTAAAAATAGATGTCAATTGTAGCAAAAGTAGTCACTTTCATGTTGTAGAGATGACATCTTTACTGGAGCAGATGAATACAGCTCCTGGCACCTAAATTCAGCTACTAACCTGGCAAATACCTTCTTT
Organism: Arctocebus calabarensis; assembly: GCA_963573935.1. Taxonomy (NCBI): domain Eukaryota; kingdom Metazoa; phylum Chordata; class Mammalia; order Primates; family Lorisidae; genus Arctocebus; species Arctocebus calabarensis. Next base: position 8,710 of record CAUYON010187695.1, read on the forward strand.
TCATTCCCATACATAAGGAAAATAAAAAACAGTATATATTTATAAGATAGGAAAAACAATACACTTTTAACACCTTGTCCCAAAGCTATTTCACCTCTTCTACTTTGTGTCATGATAGCTTTCAGGGACCTTGATTGTCCTGATACCCGTAGAGTATCACAATGACCCATTAAAGTGATGACGTTATGTTCACTGGACCTGTGAACTGAGGTAGTAGTGGCCACCCTAGATTCACAGTCAGCTATATGTACCAGGAAAATTCAGGAGCCTGATACACCATGAGGTTTCTAAGGATCCTGGAGGGTGTTTGGGGCTATTACCTCTGGAGTGAGAGACATGGGTTTTTGTATTTTGCACCTTGTCTCTTCGCTGTGAAGAGACACAATGCTCCCAGAAAATTATTAGAGTTCAGAGGCAACATATACCACTGTGGAGTATGCTGCTCCAATGCAGTTACCAAGCAAGAAAGATCTTTGCAGCAAGTCAAGGAGTGAAGTACACTGCCACCCAGGCCTTATGATCTAACAGACACAATGTAAATGTGATTGGAAGACAGAGATTCTATCAGAGAGATGCCCTACAGATTTTGATTCACTTCATCTGGAATGATCTTGGACAAGCCACTTAACCCTAACCTATTATACTAGTCAGAGTTCCCTAGAGACATAAAACCAATAAGATAGATGATAGATAGATAGATATAATGATGGATAGATGACTGGATCGATGAGAGGGGATTTATTAGGGGAATTGGCTCTTTGTAATTATGGAGGCCAAGAAGTCCCATCAGAGGCTGTCTGCAAGCTGGAGAACCAGGGAAGTCCAAAAACCTTAGAACCAGAGAAACCAATTAGTGTAACTCTCCGTCTCAGGCCAAATGCCCAAGAACTCAGAGTTGGGGGAGTGCAGAGGATGGGGAGGAGCACTGATGCATGTCCTAGAGTCCAAAGGCCAGAGAACCTAGAGTTCTGATATACAACACAGGGGAAGAATGGCGTCCCAGCTTCAGAAGAAAGCAAGCAAACTGACCTTTTCCTCTGCCTTTTTGTTATTCCCGGGCCCCCAGCTGAATGAATGGGTGCCCCCTTGCACTGAGGGCAGACTTTCCTTTCTTGGTTCATTGATTCAAACACCACTCTCTTCCAGAGTCACCCTCACAGACTCAGAAATAATGATTTACCAGCTACCTGTATAAATCCCTTAGTCAAGTTGACACCTAAAATTAACCATCACACCTACCCACATCCAATCCAACAGTGCTACTAGTGAAATCCATATCTAAAACGTAGCACACACCCAACTGTTTTCCTATTTCTGCTGTAATCACCATCATCTCCCACCTGGCTTTTGTACCACCCAACTATTTTCATCCTCCTGCTCTTTTCCCACTCCAGATTCTCTCTGCACAAAGGAGCCTGTGCAATCTTTTAGAAATACAAAAAAGATCTCAAGATCAGCCTGTGGCTCGGCGCCTGTGGCTCAACGGGCTAAGGCACCAGCCACGTACACCTGAGCTGGAGGGTTTGAATCCAGCCTGGGCCTGCCAAACAACAATGACAGCTGCAACCAAAAAATGGCCGGGCATTGTGGCGGGTGCCTGTAGTCCCAGCTACTTGGGAGGCAGAGGCAGGAGGCTCACTTGAGCCCAGGAATTGGAGGTTGCTGTGAACTGTGATGCCATAGCACTCTATTCAGGGTGACAGCTTGAGGCTCTGTCTCAAAAAAAAAAAAAAATAGCTAACGGTGGCGTCTGTGGCTCAGCAAGTAGAGTGCCGGCCCCATATACCAAAGGTGGCAGGTTCAAACCCAGCCTCAGCTGAACTGCAAAAAAAAAAAAAAAAAAAAAATAGCTGAGCATTGTGTATTGGGAGCCTGTAGTCCCAGCTACTCAGACGACTGAGGCAAGAGAATCACTTGAGCCCAAGAGTTTGAAGTTGTTGTGAGCTGTGACATCAGGGCACTCTACCAAAGGTGACAAAGTGAGACTGTCTCAAAAAAAAATCATAATATTCCCTTGGTGAAAGCCCTTTTAGTACCACCTTCCAATTGCATTAAAATTAAGCCCATGATTATTCCTTACCATGATTATAATGCCCTAAGTTAGTGATTTTCAACCTTGGCTGCATTGTATTATCATTTTTTTTGTAGACACAGAGTCTCACTTTATCACCTCAGTAGAGTGCCATAGCATCACACAGCTCACAGCAACCTCCAACTCCTGGGCTTAGGCGATTCTCTTGCCTCAGCGTCTCAAGTAGCTGGGACTACAGGTGCCTGCCACAACACCTGGCTATTTTTCTGTTTTGCAGTTTGGCCTAGGCCAGGTTTGAACCCGCCACCTTCGGTATATGGGACCAGTGCCCTACTCCATGAGCCACAGGCACCGCCCCTTGGCTGCATTTTAGAATCACCAGGAGGCCACACACACACACACACATATGTATATAGCAAGAGAAAGGAAGTGGCCCTCCGTAGCCATCCATGGGTTCCACATCCACAGATTCAACTAAACACAGATGGAAAATATTTGAAAAAAAATTCTACAAAATTCCAAAAAGCAAAACTTGATTTTAATCCACAGGAATGGAGTGATGTGTAGGCATTGTATTCCATATTATAAGTGATCTAGAGATGATTACCATGTACAAAGCATATGGGAGGACGTACATAGGTTTTATATACTTTATATACTGTAGCTTCCAAGGAATCTGAGAATGTAAGTTTTAGCTGTCCAGTGTCTGCAAAACAGAGGGGCACATTAGAAAGAGTTTGAAACAAATGCTGAGAAAGCAAATCCACAATATTTGTCAGAGTGTGAATGCTGGGTTTTAGGCTTCCCTTCTTCCTCCAAGTAACTCTACCCTTGGAATGAAGGTGCAGGTTTTCTCACCATCACCCCAGCCCCTTGCAGCCCCACTAGGAACAACGATTGTCAGAGGATGTTCCCTGGAAGGGGTAACCAACTTTTGACTTTTAAACCCTATCTAAATACTTCGTTCCACCTTCGCTTTAATTCTTCCGGATTAGCAGAGGAAACCCTTGTGGAAGCCCCCAACTCTGTTGCCTCTAAACCTGACACAGAAAAGAAAATCCCCATGGGAAGAAGGGCACCTATGCTTTGGGGCTCCACTCTTTGCCTTTCTAAGAATCACTTTCACCTGAAGGGGAGTCTGCGTCATTAATTTCTACTCCGCCCATCACAGTTGCCTAAGGGAGGCACTGTTCTCCATTAATGCTCCAAAACAGGTTAACTGCATAAATTCTTCACGGTTCAGTAATGCAAGTTGGTGTGTACGATGGGGAATAAATGTAGAGAGCCTGAGAATGGACAGCTGGATTCCAAGGTCTAGTTCAGTCATCCACATTTTATGACCTGCAACTATAATCCACAGAGTGTAGGATTTTTTCCTCCCACCCAACTCAATACCAAGCACTCCTAGAGGATTTTTTAAAATTATAAACTGTCTTTTTCTTCCTTTTCCCCTTAATCTTCTCCTTATCATTCAAGCAGTCCAAAGGCTTTCTATAATATGTACATTGCTTCTGGAGGAGTACATAAAGACTGAATTAAATAGCAAAAATTAAGTTCTAAAACATATATAGACACACATATAATATACACATAGGCCTGGGGCAGTGACTCATGCCTGTAGCCCTAGCCCTCTGGGACTCTGAGGAGAAAGGATCATGTGAAGTCAGAAGTTCAAAACTAGCCTGAGCAAGAGCAAGACCCTGTCTCTACTAAAAATAGGAGGCTGTAGCAAGAGGATTGCTTGGGCCCAGGAGTTTGGAGTTGCTATGAGCTGGCCTGAGGCCACAGCACACTAGCCTGAGCAAGAGAGTGAAAGAATATGTCTCAAAATATATATACAAACACACATACACTGATACACACACTACATATATATTTTTTATATATACTATGTACATATAAGCTGAAACGATGAAGGTGTTCAGATGTTGTTGGCATTGCATTCAACTAAAGAAATTAGGAATAGGACAAATAAGAACACACTAAAAAACCCAAGAAATATGGTCAGGCACTGTGGCTTAGGCGTGTAATCCTAGCACTTTAGGAGGCCAAGGTGGGAGGATTGCTTGAGCCCAGGAGTTCGAGACCAGCCTGAACAACACAGACAGACTTACCTGTCTCTATAAAAAAAGAAATTATTTTTAAAAATGAGACTGTATGGTGGTGCATATCTATAGTTGCAGCTTTTGGGGAAGCTGAGGCAGGAGATCCTCTTGAGCTCAGCAGAGTGAGCTAAGATAACACCACTACAGTCTGGCCCTATCAACAGAGTGAGATGCTATCTCAACTCCCCCTCCAGAAATAATAAAGATAAAACTTGCCTTAAGATCAAGAAAACTGGTAAATTAATTAATCTGAGAACTGACCCTATGAGGAAAAATGAAATGGTTGAAGGAAGATTGATTCATAAAACAGTGAGTTGAGAAATGAAATAGAATATATTACAGCTTAGAAGAGATGTTATCCAAAGATTATGAAAGAATACTGTGGAAACAATATACAAATGCTATTTTATATCTGAGTAAAATATACTTTTCCATATATATTTTAAAATTTACCCCCAAAATATATCAATAACAGAGAAAGAAACTTAAAAGGTTGTAAAATGCTTCCCTCCTGAAATGAATCCTGCTCCCAGATGGCTTTATAAATTATTTCTTTACAACTTTTCAAGGAATAAATAACTCTCAAGTTCCAGCCACATTAACCTGTTACCATCCCATAAATGTATTCCTTCCTCAGGGCTATTGAATTTCCAAATATCTTTGCTTGGAAATCTCTTTTTCTAGATCTTTACATGGCTACCTCCTTCTCATCACTTGGGTTTCAACTCAAATATCACATTTCTTAACCCTTCCCCTCTACCCTAGCTAAGGTCTTCCTGCTGGTCACAGTGTCACATTATAGTCTTCCCTTGATGGTCCATGAGGAATGAGTTCTAGGACCTCTGAGAATACCAAAATCCACAGATGCTCAATCCCTGTTGCAAAATGGTAAAGTATGTATATATAACCAACATATGTGCTCCTTTATAATTTAAATCATCTCTAGCTGGGCTCAGTGGCTTATGCCTGTAATCCTAGCATTCCAGGAAGCCGAGCTTTTGCTTGAGCTCAAAAGTTCAAGACCAGCCTGAGCAATAGCAAAAGACCCCATCTCTAATAAAAATAGAAAAACTAGCAGCATGTGTTGGTGGGCACCTGTAGTTACAGCTCTTTGGGAGACTGAGGCAAGAGGATCTCTTGAGCCCAAGAGTTTGAAGTTGCTGTTAGCTGTGACACCATGGCACTCTACTCAGGGCAACAGAGTGAGACTCTGTCTCAAAAAATAAGTAAATAATTTCTAGATTACTTGCAATACCTAATACAATGTAAATGCTATGTAACTAGTTGTTTATTATATACTATATTTTACCTGAATTATTTTTTATTATTGTATTGCTATTTTTTTTTGAGACAGAGTCTCACTATGTTGCCCTCAGTAGAGCGCTGTGGCATCACAGCTCACAGCAACCTCAAACTCTTGAGCTTAAGCGATTCTCTTGCCTCAGCCTCCCAAGTAGCTAGGACTACAGGCACCCACCACAACACCTGGCTATTTTTTGTTGCAGTTGTCATTGTTGTTCAGCTGGCCCGGCCAGGTTCAAACCCGCCAGCCTCAGTGTATGTGGTTGGCGCCATAACCACTGTGCTATGGGTGCCGAGCCTGTACTGCTATTTTTCATTGTTTTTTTTCCTAAATATTTTCAATTTGGGCTTAGTTGAAGCCAAGGACACAGAAACTTCAAAAACAAAGAATCGACCATACTCTTACTTTATGTGTTATTTGTTTTCTTAAGGGGAAATTCCTTCTGTCCATCACTGCTTTTCCCCCTCACCTTACAGCAACATCAATGTGAAGTATAAGTAAATACCTGTTGACAGCCTTACATACACAACGTCCCCTAGGCCACAGGAAAGGACGCAGAAGGGCGTCCCATATGTCTTGTATAGTTTCATACTACATTACAGAAAAAGAAAACTACCTAGTAGCTCCTTCCAAAATGTCAACCTTCTTCTCCCCCAAATTAACCCCAGGAGAACTCAAGAGAGAAAACACTGAGAAACAGAAAATTATGGAGCAAGCCCAGAGGATTTGTTGGAAGTGCTTTTGAACTCTTTGGTGTGGGTCTGTCTGGGCAGGAGTCAGCCAGGCATAGCTGTGGGTGTGAAAAAGAGAAAGGAAACTGCTGACATTGAGCTCTTGCTTCCCCTCTGGCTTTGCTTTGGGACAACCTGTCCGTACCTTTGAGGCAATTCAGAGCTCTGGTGTTCTCACATGTAAAATTAGGACAGTGAGGAAATTCTGTGCTTGTGAGAAGCAAAGCAAAACAAGCAGAAACTAATTTTTAGCGGTTGCTTCCCCACCCTTCTTCCAAATTTTCAGGAATAGTGTATTACAATTAAAGTTTCCCCAGCACTGTTTGTCCCAGGGTGGGAGAAGTGGCAGGCAGTGAAGCCCGGACTAAAGGAGTTATTTTGTGAGATAACAAAATAACTTTTGTTATTTTTTTTGTTTTGTTTTGGTTTTGCCCCTGCTTTTCTAGTGCCTGGGGCTCTCTACCCTGAGGTTTATCCACCTCTCACTACCTGAGCTCTTCAGTATTGGCTGGGATGCAAGTCTATCCTCAAAGAAGTGGCATGTTTTCTGCCTAGTAATGTTTTGCTTTGTTGAATACAGCGTCTGACTCTGTCACCCAGGCTGGAGTGAAGTGGCAGGATCATTGCTCACTGCAATCTCCTCTTCTGGGCTCAAGCAATTCTCCTGCCTTAGCCTCCTGAGTAGCTGGGACTCAGGCACACAATACCACACCCAGCTCATTAAAAAACTTTTTGTAAAGGTGGAATCTTACCATATTGCCCAAGCTGGTCTCAGATTCCTGGGCTCAAGCGATCCTCCATCTCGACCTCTCAAAGTGCTAAGATTACAGGCTTGATTACACCTGGCCTGGCCAGAAATGTTATAGCAAATGTTTTACTAAACCAAAACCAGATAGAGAATCATTACAGCATTTGTTACCTCCTCTTACTCAGGCTGAGCTAGACTAGAAGAACGTGACCTTGGTAGAAGAGATTTTTGACAAGAAGAATTTAGTTGGAATATTAGCACTTACAGAGTCACGTTTTTACCAAACTTGTCCCTAACCCAACAGAAAACTTAACTAACTGACTTATACATAGAGGATTTTAAACAAACACTTTAAATATGCCATAAGAAAAATTACCAGGCATGGTGCCTGTAGCTCAATGGTTAGGACGCCGGCCACATGCACCAGGGTAGGTTGGAACCTGGCCTGGGGCTGCTAAATGACAATGACAACAACAACAATAAAAATAGCCGGGCATTGTGGCCGGTGTCTGTAGTCCCAGCTACTTGGGAGGCTGAGGCAAGAGAATCACTTAAACCCAAGTATTTAAGGTTGCTGTGAGCTGTGATACCACAGCACTCTACTGAGGGTTACACAATGAGATTCTGTCTAGAAAAAGAAAAGGAAAGTTACCAATTTTATAATAGTTTTCTTCTAGTACACAACTTAACATGCATCGGTGCCAAGTAAAATAGGAACTCCAATATGGAAAGTACTATTGCCTTCAGAGCACCAATAACTAAAAAGCACACATGTACTATCTTTATTATCTTGGAAATTCCAAGATTAAATCCAGTAGGTTAGCCTGCATATTAATTTATAAGAATTTCTTTCAAAATGCTTAAGAAAATGCTTAAGAAAAGAAGTTTCTATTAGAAATAGTGGGACTACATCAGGATCAACAGCAGACAGTGATTTTAAAAAAAACTGCAAACATATCATGAGGAATTGATTTCACAGGTAGTTTTCAGGTAAAGAATATGTCTTTTCATTGATTTCCACAGATAAGATTAGCTGTGATTATCCAGGAATGGTAGGCAGAAAATAGGAATCTTAGAAAACTTAAGAAGGGGCAAGTAGGTTAAGTAGCAGCCTAGATAAATACTACCGATCAAAAATGCCACACAGCAGGGCTGTTGGGACTGAAGAACTAAAATTCTTGCCCAAGTGAAAGAGCTGTGACCACACAGAAGATTTGTGTAAATACTGTTTGTGTGAACTTGGAACGGAGAGGGTGTTTGATGTTAAGTTAGTTGATGTTGTTGACACATCATCAAAGGGGAAGCGAGGTCCCACAGGAAGGCTCAACATCATGTACCCTACAGTAATCTGACTCCGAAGCAAACACCTGGACAGGTGTGTCCTCTGGGAGGAGTTTTGGATATAAGAAGATTTTTTAGAAGAAACAGCATCCCCAAGAGAGTCAAATAATTTCATTTGTTTCAAGCCCTTACAGTTATTTTTAAATTTGAGATATCATTCACACATCTTAAAAGTAATCCTTTTAAAGTTACAGTTTGTGTTTTTTGGCAAATTCACAAATTTGTACAACCATCACCAGTACTAATTCCAGAACATTTTAATCACCCCAAAAAGAAACCAATTAACAAGCTCTCCCCCTTACCCCTTTTCCCAAATACCTAGCAACCTAATCTACTTCCCATCTCTATAGATTTGCTATTCTGGACATTTCATATAAACGGAGTCATGCACTATGTGGCCGTTAGTATCTGGCTTCTCTCACTTAGCACGTTTTCAAGTTTCATACATGTTGTAGCATGTACCAACACCGCATTCCTTTTTTTTCCCCCCTATTGCACGGAAATGGAAACTTCTTTCCTTTTTATGGCTGAATAATATTGCATTATATAGAGCATTACATTTTGTTTATTCATTTATCAATTGGTGAACATTTGGGTTTCCCCTTTTGGGTTCATCTGAATATTGCTGCTATGAATATTTGTGTACAAATTTTTGTGTGAACATAATGTTTTCATTTCTCTTAGGTATATACCTAGGAATTGAATTGCTGGGTCGTATGTAGTAACTAACTCTTAACTTTTTGAAGAACTGCCAGACTGTTTTCCACAGAGGCTGCACCATTCGAAATTCACACTAGCAGGAAGGCTCCAGTTTCTCGAAATCCTCACCAACACTTGTGATCGTCCATATTTTAATTATAGCCAACCTAGTGGGTATGCAGTAGCGTCTCCTTATGTTGTGATTTACATTTCCCTGATGACTACTGATGTCCTGCTGTACAGTTGTGAAAGCCTCTCGGTTAAATCCGGGAAGCCTACTGCTGCTGTCCCTCGGTGCACTTTCCTGCCGAGGAAAAATAGGCAACACAGGTGCCTATGCTCTTCCTCATCTTTAAACTCGCGGTAGTACTTGTCCATGGAATTTCTCTGTAATACCTGTAACTCTTCATCCACGATGGGTCCTAGAAATAGCCAAGCGCAGAATCCAATACTGCACCGGAGGCGAGAGAGGTGGAAGGCACGGACGGGATGCTCAGAGGCAACCATGCCCCACCGACGCTGCCACACCCATTTTCCTCCTATTGGGCCCGCGGCCTGGCCCAGCCTTGCTTTGCCCCAGAGGCACACATTTGAGGCAGGTCAAAGTGGAAACATCTGTGGGCATTCTCGACTTGCCCTTCCTGGTGCTCCCAGAAGGTCGCTGCCTCAAGCCCGGCGGACTGCACCTGCGCACCAGGCCCCGCCTGCACCTCCGGCAGCTGAGGCTACGCCCTTCGCTCCCAGACACATTCATTAAAGAGTGGTCCTTAGTCCCAGGAGAGAAAGCTGACGCCTAAGGAGAGGGTAATCTACAAGAGGCCAGCAATAAGAGGAAGAGAGAGGGAGGAAAACAAAGAATTAATAAAGAGAGCAGCTGCAGCTGGAGTCGGGTGGCGCCACCACTGCAGCTTTGTGCCTGCCAGGTCCGCGGCCCTCTTTCCGCTTCACTGCACCCAGACAGGTCGGCCCAGAGCTCCCCGAGGCGTCCTCCGTGTGGCCGCGAGGTATCTGCTGAAAAGAAGCTTCCTGTACTCCTGTAAGAAACCTTGCATTGTGATGAAACCCTTTCCCTCCTCATCTGAGTGAATCTTCTCAACGACTATAGGAGATAATGATGCTTGAAGTGAACAATTAAGGGTTCTGAAGTCAAAGTTCTTGAGATTAATAATGGCAGGAAAATCATCACTTTTTAAAGTAATTCTCCTTGGAGATGGTGGAGTTAGGAAGAGTTCTCTTATGAACAGATATGTAACTAATAAGTTTGATACCCAGCTCTTCCATACAATAGGT
>CAUYON010187696.1:0-19057 GCA_963573935.1 Arctocebus calabarensis
CCCAGTAATGGGATTGCAAGATCAAATGGGAGGTCTAGCTTGAGTTCTTTGAGAGTTCTCCATACTTCCTTCCAAAAATGTTGTATTAGCTTGCAGTCCCACCAGCAGTGTAAAAGTGTTCCCTTCTCTCCACATCCATGCCAGCATCTGCAGTTTTGAGATTTTATAATGTGGGCCATTCTCACTGGGGTTAGATGGTATCTCAGGGTGGTTTTGATTTGCATTTCTCTAATAATTAGGGATGATGAGCATTTTTTCATATGTTTGTTAGACATTTGTCTGTCTTCTTCTTCTTTTTTTTTTGTGGAGACAGAGTCTCACTTTATCGCCCTGGGTAGAGTGCCGTGGCGTCACACTGCTCACAGCAACCTCCAGCTCTTGGGCTTAAGTGATTCTCTTGCCTCAGCCTCCCTAGTAGCTGGGACTACAGGTGCCCGCCACAGCGCCCGGCTATTTTGTTTGTTTGTTTTGCAGTTTGGCTGAGGCTGGGCTTGAACCCGCCACCTTCGGTATATGGGGCCGGCGCCCGAGTCTCACCTTATCGCCCTCCGTAGAGAGTAGAGTGCTATGTCGTCACAGCTCACAGCAACTTCCAACTCCTGGGTTAGGCGATGCCTAAGCATTTTTTTGTTGCAGTTTGGCCGGGGCCTCAAACCGGCCACCCTCGGTATATGGGGCTAGCACCGTACTCACTGAGCCACTGGCGCTGCTTAGGTTTTTCTTTTTTCTCTTTCTCTCTCTCTCTTTTTTTTTTTTTTTGCAGTTTTTGGCTGAGGCTGGGTTTGAACCCGCCACCTCCCGCATATGGGGCCGGTGCCCTACTCCTTTGAGCCACAGGCGCCGCCCAAGTTTTTTCTTTTTTCTTTCTTTTTTTTTTTTTTTTTTTGAGACAGAGTCTCACTTTCTCACCCTGGGTAGTGCTGTGACATCATAGATCACAGCAACCTCATATTCCTGGGCTCAACTGATTCTCTTCTCTCAGCCTCACAAGTAGCTGGGACTACAGGCGCCCGCCACAACGCCTAGCTATTTTTTTTTTTTTTTTTTAGAGACAGAGTCTCACTTTGCCAGCCTTGGTAGAGTATACAATGGCGTCACAGCTCACAGCAACCTCCAGCTCTTGAGCTTAGGCGATTCTCTTGCCTCAGCCTCCAGAGTAGCTCGGACTACAGGTGCCCACCACAATGTCTGGCTATTTTTTTGTTGCAGTTTGGCCGGGGCTGGGTTTGAATCCACCACCCTCAGTATATGGGCCCAGTGCCCTACTCATTGAGCCACTGGTGCCGCTCAAGTTTTTTCTTTCTTGATATAGTTTGTCTATCTTTGTCTTTTCACTGGAGCATTTATTTGGTCTATGTATATTTGATGCTATTATGGGCATATTTGGACATCAATCTGCCTTAAGTGTTTTCTTCTGTCTCACCTATTCTATGCTTCTTTTGTCTCCTTTAGGACTGGATGAGTATGTTTGGTAAGACAAGGGGTTTTGTTTGTTTGTTTGTTTTGAGACAGAGCCTCAAGCTATCCCCCTGGGTAGAGTGCTGTGGCATCACAGCTCACAAAAACCTCCAACTCCTGGGCTTAAGCGATTCTCTTGTTTCATCCTCCAGGTGACTGCCCCGCTATTGTTTTTTAGAGTTGTAATTGTCATTGCTGTTTAGCAGGCCAGGACTGGATTCAGACCCGCCAACTCTGGTGTATGTGGCTGGCACCTTAGCCGCTTGAGCTACAGGCACTGAGCCAGGACAAGGTTTTTTGTTCTTTTTTTTTTTTTGAGACAGAGCCTCAAGCTGTCACCCTGGATAGAGTGCTGTGGCACTCCAGTTCCTGGGCTCAAGTGAGTCTCCTGCCTCCGCCTCCCAAGTACCTAGGACTACAGGCGCCCGCCACAATGCCCGGCCTTTTTTTTTTTTTTTTTAAATTTGCAGCCACCATTGTTGTTTGGCGGCCTGGGTTGGATTCGAACCCGCCAGCTGAAGTGTACATGGCTGGTGCCTTAGCCCGTTGAGCCACAGGCGCTGAGCCTTTTTTTTTTTTTTTTTTTTTTCTTGAGACAGTCACTTTGTCGCCCTGGTTAGAGTGCCTTGGTGCTATAGCTCACAGCAACTTCAAACTTCTGGGCTCAAGCGATTCATTTATAGCTGCAACTATAGGCACCTGCCATAATGCCCAGCTATTTTTTTTTTTTTTTTTAGAGACAGAGTCTCTCTTTGTTGCCCTTGGTAGAGTGCCATGGCGTCACAGCTCACAGCAACCTCCAGTCCTTGGGCTTAGGCGATTCTCTTGCCTCAGCCTCCTAAGTAGCTGGGACTATAGGTTCCCACCACAATGCCCAGCTATTTTTTTTGTTGTAGTTTGGCCATGGCTAGGTTTGAACCTGCCACCCTTGGTAAATGGGGCTGGCGCCCTACTCACTGAGCCACAGGTGCCACCCACGCCCAGCTATTTTTAGAGAAGGGGTATCGCTCTTACTCAGGCTGTACTAGAACTCATAAGCTCAAGCAATCCACCCACCTCAGCCTACCAGAGTGCTGGGATTGTAGGCGTGAGCCACCTCACCCAGCCCTGGTAACACTCTTATCTTCATTTTGTAGATAGGGAAACTGAGACATAGAGAAGTTAATTTCTTTTCTTTTTTTTTTTTTTTTTTTTAGAGATAGAGTCTCACTTTATCACCCCCAGAGTGCCGTGGTATTACACAGTTCACAGCAACCTCCAGTTCCGGGGCCTTAGGCAATTCTCTTGCCTCAGCCTCCCAAGTAACTGGGGCTACAGGCGCCACAACGCCCAGCTATTTTTTTGGTTGCAGTTTACCTGGGGCCGGATTTGAACCCGCCACCCTCAGTATATGGGGCCGGTGCCCTACTCACTGACCACAGGCGCTGCCCCAAGAAGTTAGTCTCTTTTTTCAAGGTCATAATAATGAAGAGCAAGCTGGGCCAGGTGCCTTCCCCCACTGAGTTTCTATTCCATCGTGGAGAGCTGGATATTGCACAATCATGCATATAAGTTGTCTGCAGCTTGCAGACAGAACCATGGTCTACTTTTCCCAGTGACTCCCACCCCAGCACTCCCCTCTTAGCACTGTGCCTGGCTCTGAGCTCCTCAATTCTTTTTTTTTTTTTTTTGTAGTTTTTGGCCAGGGCTGGGTTTGAACCTGCCACCTCTGGTATATGGGGCCAGCACTCTTGAGCCACAGGCACCACCCAAGCTCCTCAATTCTTACAAAGATCAAGTCCACACAATGTCCTTTCCCAACACCCTGCCTTTGCTCTTTCAATGCCATGTGCCCTGAATAATTGTCCGTTCCTAGAACATTCCTGATCCTGCCTCAAAATACCTTCCAGAAGTACCTGCCTCCTTGCAACCTTCCTTGCCCATAAAATGAACCCTGACACCCTACGCTCCCACTTGTCAAGTTCTTCCACCCTTAAGTTCCTCTCTCCTCTCTCCAAGCACTGAGCCCCAGGGAGCTGAGGGGTCTCTGTTTCTACCACTGTCTCCTCCTCCAAGGGAAGGCAGGGACTGAGAATTCCCCAGATTCCCAAAAACATGCCATACCTAGAGGAAAGTGAATAATTTTTTTTTTTTTTGAGACAGAGCCTCAAGCTGTCACCCTGGATAGAGTGCCATGGCATCACAGCTCACAACAACCTCCAATTCCTGGGGTCAAGCGAGTCTCCTGCCTCCGCCTCCCAAGTAGCTGGGACTACAGGCGCCCGCCACAATGCCTGGCCATTTTTTGGTTGCAGCTGTCATTGTTGTTTGGTGGGGCCAGGCTGGATTCGAACCTGCCAGCTCAGGTGTACGTGGCTGGCGCCTTAGCCCGTTGAGCCACAGGCGCCGAGCCCATCAAATGTTTTTTTAAGAAGAGAGGAATAGTCTACAGTATATACCCTTATATTTTCTATTTCTGCTGCATTCTCTTTATTCTTGATGTTCCAATCTTTCTTCTGATGTCATTTTCTTTTTTTTTCCTGAAAAACTTCCTTTAGCAATGACTTATTTTAGCTTTTCTTCATCTCAGAATGTTTATTTCACCCTTCATTCCTGAAGGATATTTTCTGGAGATACAGAATTCTGGGGTGATACCTACTTTCTTTCAGCACTTGAAAACTATTAGGCTACTTCCCACTGTTCTCCATGGTTTCTGATGAAACATCTGCTCATTTAAATCACTGCTCAATAGATATTGTGCTGGTTTTCTCTGGTTGCTTTCAAGCTTTTATCTTTGAAATTAGTTTTCAGTAGCTTGATTATGATGTGTCTAGGTATGAATTTCTTTAAATTTATCCTATAGGAGTTTTGCTGAATGTATTAACTCTTGGGGTTTATGTCTTTTACCAAAATTGGGGAAATTTCAGTTATTTTTTTTTTCAATTTTTAAAGCTTTACTCTTTCTACTCTTCTTAAACACTAAAGATTTGAATATTAGGCCTTTTGTTATTATCCCATTGATTCCTGAGGCTGTTAATTTTGTTCAGTGTTACTTTACCTATGTTGTTTGGATAATTTCTGTTAATGATTCTTTACACTCACAAACTCTTCCCTTTGTTATTCCCGTTCTGCTGTTGAATCCATCCAGAGAGTTTCCTTTTGCACTTTTGTGGTTTTAGTGCTGAAGTTTGCATTTATTTCTTCTTTTTTATTTTTGTTTTTTTCTGATGAGATTTGCTACTTGTTTTAAGATAGCTTACCAGTGTTTGTTGGAGCATTTTTATAATATGCTTCTTTAAATTCTTGTGTTATCTTGGCATTGCTGTTTATTGATTGTCTTTTCCTATGTGGTTTTCTTTCTTGGTTCTTCATGTGCAAGTAACTTTAAAGTCCATCCTGGAAATTTTGAATATTATATTTAGAGATTCTGGGTCTTGTTTAAACCCTATGGGGAATATCCATATTTTTATCAGCAAACAATTGACCTGATTATGTTCAGTCCATAAGTTCCAACTTGCCTTCTATGGCTTATGGTCCCAATGTTAGTGCAGTTTTTAAGACCCAGTGCTGTATGTCCCATGGATGTGCAAGTCTGAGACCTAAGAGTCTCTCTATGCACCTTTCAAAGTCTTGTATAATCTGATTAGGATGAGAGCAATGCATATGCAGCTCTTGGAATCTAGGAGCTAACAAATAATTTTATAGCGCTGCTTTCATGAACTCATCCTCTCCACGATCTCCTCAGTACTTTCTGATTTCCTAATACTCCCCTTTTGATGCTTACAGTTACATGCACTTCTGAAGCTGTGGCTGCCCCCAGGGCCATGCAATGTGGAAAAAATAATGGTAGACTCACACCTGTTCAGTGACACGTTGGATTTTAGTCCTCTTCTCCAATTTTCTATTTATTATTTACTTCTGAAAGTCCTGAAATAACTATTCCATACATTCCGCCCACCTTTTACAGCTGCATGCAGATGGACAGCAGGGTAGAATGTGTTTCCTCCATCTTACCTGGAACCTGAATCTTGAGATGACATTTTTTTAGTGACATATTGTGTTACAATAAGCTCATCAACTCAATTTTCAGGTGTAGTATCCTCAATAATTGAGGGCCTTAAAGAGAGGTTTTCAGACATTTAAGTCCTAAATCCCTAATGTTATAAGGAATGGCATGCTTAAGTAATGAACCAGGAAATAACTATGACAAAATCAGTACAGTGTCATGTAACAAGATAGGCATGACAGTATGGATTTATTCCTATACCTGCATAAGGTACATATCCAACTTTAAAATTTTCTTCTTCTGAGTTTTGTGACCCATCTATATGGTGGTTTCCATAATGTATCATAATACAATAGCATCATGTGGGGGTATTTTTAGCTCATATACAATCCTTATGTTTACATGTGTGTGCACACATGCACTCTCATACACAGCTTTGTTCCAAAGATGGATCTATTTGGAACTAGATGTGCCTGAAATAATGACTCTCAAACTTTAATATGCTCCACCTTCAGAGTTTTTGAATCAGTATTTTGGGGATGGGGTCCACGGATTTGCATTTCTAATAAGACAAGGCCAGATGATGCCAGCGCTGCCAGTTTCAGGACTGCCCTTAAGAGTGGCTAAGGAACTCAGAGTACAATAGGATTTTTGTTGCCCTTCAAAAGGCATAAATTATAAAGAGAATTGAAGTTTGTAACCTTACATTAACTTTGTGAGATTTACCAAGAACAAATTCATTTTGGCTTTGTGCTGACTTCTTATCAAAATACTTTAAAGTTTTGGTGAAAATAAGTATTTTAGTCAGTTAGATTGCTGTGATATACATATACATTAGTATAAATATTACAAACTGAAATGAATAATTCATTCAATCAAATAATTATTTGGTTTCTTCAGTGTCAAATTTTTTTTTAATTAAATACATTAATTGCTTCTCACACATTTAGGTTTAACTCACTTCTAGTCTAGAGCAAAGGTTATCACACTATGGTATATGGGCAAAATGTGCCTCCTCATGGACTTTTTCTTATGGACAGGAAGCTAAGAATGGTTTTACATTTGTTAAATATTGTAAAAAAAGGAAAAAGAGGAAGAAAAATACAGAACAGAAACTGTATGTGTCTCACAAAGCATTGGTTAAGTCAAGGCAGCATGTTAAGCAATTAAAAATACGGGTTTTGTTGTCAGATTGCCCCTGTTCAAATCCTGACTGTACTAACCACTTAACTTAGCCTTGGTCAAATTAACTCAATCTTGCTGTACATCCATATCCTCATCTACAAAATATAGATAATAAAAGCCCCTGATCGATAGAGTGATTGTGTGATTTAATTAGTTACTACACAGAAAATCGCACCTAGCACATGGTCACCATGAGATAAATATTAGCTACTCTTATCTACTTGATAAAATACTATGTCAGCATTAAAAGTAATGCTATAATAAGAATTCATTAAAAAATGTAAACATTTCCATTTAATATTAAGTGAATAAAAGCACAGCACAAAATGACTTGCAACATTTTGTGGAATAAGCAAAACATAAAAACTATTCGCTGGAAAAGAATACAGTAAGGAAGCACTCCAGTTTACTCCCAATGTTTGGTTGCATTACTTTGAGAGGACTATGGATGATTTCCCCCCTTCTACCTTTCTCCATTTCCCAAATTTTCTAAAAATACTATGGATGTCAGCATCATGCCTGTACCTCAGAAATAGCTTATGCCTCTGCCAAGGTGCTTATCTCTGAGATGGATAACAAGACGAGCTGTGGCTGCAGCAGTCGCCATAATTCTGCCAGTATTTATTTTGGTCCCTGTAAGTCGGGCCCTTCACATTCTTTGTACATAGTTGCATTTAATTAGGACTTGAGCTAGCCATGAAATGTGCATGAATTGTCTGTTATTTCATAAATGATGGCCAAAATAACAACACTTGATAGGAACAGTTTGGGGGTAAGCACCGCTTGGTCTGTTCATCTTCTAAGGCTCCCTGCCCCAAGCAGAGATCTCTATTTGTTATCTCCTTTTATCCTGGAGAATTACTAATCCTGCACCACCATATTAAGTACCAATTAAGCAGAGATTTGTCATTCCTGCTTGGAAACATTGAGCTGGGCTGTGGCTACATATTTCACAGACTTCTGACAGAAATTATTTTAATTAGACTGCTGCTAGCAGCATTTAAAATAGTCTGTATGACCAGAGAGAGGAAGAATGGCTCCTCAGTCAGATAATTTACTTATTTTTCTTTTTCACTCACCATAAATCTTAGGATTCGTGGTTATTAAGCCTTTGAAGGGGCAAGGGGATAGTCAGGGAAAGAAATCAGCTAAACTTTATCTTACTTTAAATACCAGAAGAGAAAAATCTCCCACAACTTTATTGAAAAAGACACTTTGAAAAGAAAAATGTGTACGAGCAAAATCTGACACCAATGGGATATTTTTACATTATGAATATCTGACATGTCTAAATAATGAGGATCCAATAATGAGGATTTTTTATATACTGAGAGTGGTTGAGCTCTTTACTTTTCACCTTTGTTATGCCCTCCAAAATTGCAGTCATTATTTGGCAATCATTAGGTTAATCTGATGTTGAAAAACAAACTAAATAAATAATTAAGCTGAATTCTACATTCACTAGACCTGATTAACCAGAGCACAAGTTTTGCAGTTTTATGGGGATGTATTTTATTTTATGAACCCATTACTAAAATGAAAAATTAGATGAGTATAAGCTTTTGTGTCTCTTTTAAAAAAATTTTAATGAAAATTTATCCCCCCATCCTTTAAAATTTCTGATCATGATTCAGTTAATCAATATGTTAACTGGAGTTTCTTATTTCCAAACTTTCTGGTTATTTAATCAGATCTGATAAATCTGAGTACATATTATAAAAATAAGTGATAATATTGAGCCATCAAAATGGATGTTTTTCCTTTGGTTCCTCTCTCACACATATGGTCCAATCTTCCCTTTATGAAACAGCCACAACCCATCATTTTATTTTTAATTGAAATTTTAATGTTTTATGGCTTACTTGAGAGGTTTCCCACATGAAAGCCAACAAACCAAAATAGGAGATGAATCCAACAGCTGCAAGTTCTTGAAGAATAAGGTAAAACACCCTTCATATGCCCACCACTTATCACTGAAAATGAAAAAAGAAGCATCACATTATTGGATGGCAAGATTGGGAGAATAAAGCAGCTTTGGATGTAGCACCATAGAGGTCTGCCCATGGACACCCAACAAACCTCAGCACATCCCATATGGATTTACGGTTTCCCTTCAGTCTGGCTGGTGAGCACACTATTCTCACTATTCATTTAAAAAATATTCTTTAAGAGGAGACATGAAGATCATGGTTGTGTTTCTTGACATTACTCTTTAGAAATCGTAACTTGTATAACTCATTTGAAGAACTTGTGCTTTGAAATACTAGAGGTTAGAATTCCTAGTGAATTATAAGAAACTAAGGTGGCAAAATTTGAAAGAGTGGAATGATTTAAGGAAGAGATGGTAGCCCAATCCTGCCATTCCGATGTGATAGTTCACAATCTGTATTTGCTCAAGATGGTAGTGAGAAGATGGGCATGTAGCCAGGCAGAGATGGCAATGGGAGTTAAACCTGGGACCTTCCTTACAACAGTTACTGGCTAGGAATTAACAGTAATTGAAATCATAATTAAATAATAGTCTTGATGTGACCTTTTAACTCCTAAGGCCAAATTCTTAAAGTCTGAATTTCTCTCAAGTAACTAGATTTCATTGTTCCTAATTTATAGTGCTTATCACAACTTTAGCATTACAAACATAGCAAATTTGCATTGGCTAATATACAAATTCCAAATAAGTGCATAGAAGTTCATTTATTAGCAAACCCAAATGTGGTAAGGGTATGAATGTGGGATCCCAAGATGAAATTTTGCCATTAATTCTCTTGGCCATTATTAAAAAATCAAAAAACAATAGATGTTGGCACGGGTACAGTGAAAAAGGAATACTTACAGACTGTTGGTGAGACTGTAAATTCGTACAGCCTCCATGGAAAATGCTATATAGATTCTTCAAAGAACTAAAGTAGACCTACCATTCAATGCCACAATCCCACTAGTGGGGATGTACGCAAAGGAAAAGAAATTATATCAAAAAGACACCTGTACCCGAATATTTATTACAGCACAATTCACAATTGCAAAGATGTAGAACCAGCCTAGGTACCCATCCATGAAGAGTGAATAAAGAAAATGTGGTACTCGGTGTGTATGTATATACACACATCCCATGGAGCACTACTCAGCCAAAGAACGAAACAAAATAATGTCTTTTGCAGCAACTTGGAAAACATCATCCAAAGTGAAGTGTTTCAGGGCTAGAAAAACTAACATGACATGTTCTCCTTAGTAAGTGGGAACTAAACAATGGGTACACATGGTCATAAAATGACATAAAGGATGTTGGAAACTAAAAAGGTGGGAGCAGAGGAGGGGGCGAGAGACAAAAGCTTTCATAGGGTACTTCAGCATTGTGCAATTTGTCTATCCATCCAAGGACATTTGTACCCCCTAATATTGTGAAATAAAAAATTGTTTTTAAAAAGCAGTTACTCTCTTCTTTTTGCCGAAGGCTTTATCTGGTATCTTCTAAAACATCCCAGTTCTATCTACACTGAAAATCTGTTGAGGCAGGTCACATTCCTGGATGATCTACCCAAACATCTCAGGGAACAATTTAGCAGCCTCAGTATCTCACGTTGGATCAGAATGTTGATTCACATGGCATTGAAACTGATGAACCAACAAACCAAAAAACCTCTGTGTTTTACCAGAGGTGGTGAAAAACATTTCATCCGGGTGCCCTTTCACCAGGAAGTCATAGCGAAGCTGGATTTCTCCTGAATGACTATCAGAATATTAGGGTCCAAATCTTGAGGTTGGTACTCTAGTCCAGGGGTCCTTAAAGTGTGTCCCCAAAACAGCAGCCGCAGAAACATTGACTGGAAACATGTTAGAAATACAAATGCTTGGCCTTCACCCCAAACCTAGTAAATCGGAAGACCTGGACTGCAGTTTGGTAAAACCTCCAGGTGATTCTGCTCCTAAACCTGAGAACCGCTGCTGTATGTGTGCGACTGCGACATTGTAACCATGGGGGAACCTTGCAAATGGCCAATGCCTGCGTTGCACCACTAGAAGTTCTAATATAATTGGTCTGAGGTGTGGTCCCAGATTTTGTATTTTTTGGAAACTCTTTGGGTGATTCAAATGTACAGTGAGGGTTGAAAACCATGTAATAGCCTAGACAAAAATGTTTCTTTTTCGATCAGTGTTCTTGGCAACAGTGGTCTATTGCCTAGATACATAGCTTTATACAAGTTGGATAAGTACACTTTGTCCTTCTGAATTATACTGACTATCAAATGTTGCATGACATATGGACAAGTGAGGTTTTTTTCCTTAACACATTCACTTTTTTTTAGCCCTTTCATATTAAAAAATGCTTATTGTTTCTATCTTAATCACACCCTTACCATCTTTAGGATTCTCAGTGCTTTTGCAGGTATCAGCTACGATGGAACAAATAATATGATCAAGACCTCAAAGTGAAGTTTAGACACATGGAACATAACTTTTGTGACATCTATTTATGGCAGGCATGTTGACCTGATTCTGGTTTGGAGGATCATTTTGTTCTTACCTCAGAATTTTCCATTAGACAAGCATCCTTACATAATTTATTCCTGCATTTCCATCAGGAATTAAATTAGGTAGGACTAGCATGCATATAGGTAGAGCTGCACACATAAAGCAGTTCTCACCATCAGCTCTCCTCCCCCACACACAGATTTCTTTGGTACTTAGGCCAATATCACACTTATTCATTGTTCTATTCAATAGAGTCATTGAAGAAGCACCACGCATTCAATTAAACGTTGAGATCAGTTTACCGTGTTACCAACACCATAAAACCCAACAAACAGTAGAAAACAACTACCCATTACAAGCCAGGCTGGTAAAGATTTCACCCAAATTGAGTTGTCCATAGAGCCACATGCTAGGATTCTTCTTGTTTAGTGATGGTGGTTTGTGGTGTTGACCCTCAAGAGAGGGACACTATCTGGGAGCACAGCGTGAAGACACTCACTTTTCATTGCCACAAAAGTAGAGGGGAGGCTTAGCCTTCTGCCCTCGGATAGATAGTCTCAACTCAATTAATCAGATACTTATTGAACATCAACCAAATGCTTATCCGGCATGTCCTACGTGGAAGGCATAATGTGGTTTCCAAGCTGCCAGAGTGTACTAATAGAAAAGAGGTTTTGTTGATATATCACTTACAGACAGGCCTGGGTGGCCCCAGTTAGGTATGGGCTACAGTATTCTAATTTCCTGGGCAGCCATACCTGCTTGACCAGGCCCAGATGATTTGGTAGGAGGGGTTGCAGAGTAGCCGGTGAATAAACGCATTGTCTATTAAAGCTGGGTCTCACCCTGTGTGGAGTAAAGAAATGGAGACATTGCTTCTGAAAGGGGTTATTCACTGGCTAAGAGTCCAGTGAGATTTGGAGAATGTCTGCTATCTGACTCTCCTTTCTGGTGAACAGTCAGGAAAATGCACATGGGAAGATTATGGTCAGAATTAATATTCTGACTGGCTTCACCACCCTCCCCCGCAAAGAAAAACAGAACAACGCACTGTGTTTCCCGGGGCAGTGGTGCTCCGGGCCGTCTCAGGGTTAGGCTCTACCCAGAGGTTCTGATCTATTTCTCAGCTTCCGAAGATTAGAGGTCGATAGCATTGGATGCCCCAGAGTTTCCAGGGTTCCCACCCTTCAACTTAAAACCCTGCATTTTGAAGTTAACGCGGCCGATGCTGAGGCCGAGGAGAGAGGGATGGGCGTCAGGGAGATGTGGCTGGGAGGAAATAGGAGCACATTCCTCCAAAACGATCTGACAGGAAATGACAGAGTGTCAGCCTCCTACTGCCCGCTCGGCCGCGGACTGGGGAAAAGGCCTTCCTAATCACGGAGCCGTGCCAGAGCGCAGTAGGTGAGGATGATGAAATAATAAAGCATTTCCCGTGAGTGTTTTTCATTAGGACTGTTTTGTTTTTCTTCCAAGTGCTGGGGAAACAGAACAGAAGCCCCGCTTCAGCCGGCACCACAGCGGCCACCTCCCCCGGGAGCCGCAGCTGCGCGCACAGGAGGGGGGGTGCTCTTGGTGGAGGGGCTCTAACACCTTCCTAATGGAAATAATGATTTGTAAAGCCTTCTTTAGACCCCTTGCTACGTAATTAGTAGCTCGAGGAGCCAAAGATTAAAAACGCTGTTCTTACTCCCAGCATTTTTGAAAATTTGGCAAAACATTCAATGCTCCCTTCTGAGGGCCAAACAGGTGGAGGTCTTTGACCAGGCCCAGCTCTGGCTGCGGTGCTGGCCTGGAATCCCTCAACACTTATTCCGTAGAAATTACCTGGCCTGGGGTCAATTAGCGAGAATCTGTTAGCAGACATATGGGAGGAGCTCTCCCTCACCCAGTTTGGTAGTTACCTTGGGAAATATCCAAGTACCCCTCCTATCTCAGCTAACCTACATGGTGTTAGGAGACGCGAATCGTCCCAGTCTCTCTCACGGTTTGTGTGTGTGTCCAAGGCCAAGGCTGAACGTCCATTTTTACCCATCTCTCGCAAAAGATAATTAAGAGGCGCTCAAAAGGAGGCTGGCTGGAAAATTCTCTCTGGCCCTAAGAAATAACCAATCCAAAATGCCTGTTGTGAAATGGGTCATAAAAGCACTGGGAAATCAATATTTGACTTTCCGTTTCGGGAACGGCGGCGGCGGCTCCACGCAGTTTTTAGATCAATCTGCTACTGTCATCGCACCCAAGCCTCCAAATAATTTCTGTGTTCTCTCTGGACACTTTGAAGGTGGAAATCTCATTTGTTTATCTTTTTTGTAAGTAATTCCTCCCCCCACCCCATGCTAATATTGGATAGCCTGTGTAAAATAAACCCTGTGATAAATAAAATGAAGACTCATTTTATTAAATATCTAGGAGAAGCGCTTGGGTGACCTGAAAATGTAATTAAACCTCTAAATAAGCAGATTACTGACTGAAAAGTGAGATTGATAGATGAACCCCTTCAGCTAAAAGGGATTGCTTAATGGACTGAGCAACAGTCTTGGACTCTGTCCACCCTGGAACCACAGGTCCAGAGCAGGCGGGCTGCACTCCACCACATCCCCTCCTCAGACAAACGCAGCTCCTGGAGGCTGCTGTGAGGACAGCCCAGAGGTGAGACTGAGGCTGCCAGCCGACAGGATGTGTGACACGCCTGATGAAAATAGCCAAAGTCACCCACCTGGAACAGTCTTTCCAGGGGCTCCTCTTGACTTACTGTCTAAAAGCCCTAAGACAGGGCTTGAACTTGTTCATCTCAAAAGATTAAATTTATTTCTGATATTTTAAAAAGAAAGTATTAATTGTGTTAGAAAATGAAGGGCTGAAAATAAAGCCTCAGTGGAACAAAATGATCTAATAATGAAAATTACCTGTCATAGTTGTAATTGTACTCCTACCATTTAAGAAATAAAGGTCAGATTCTACCCTCCTCATTGACAACTATGACAAGCTTTTTTTTTTTAAAGACAGAGTCTCATTCTGTCACCAAGGCTGGAGTGCCATGGTGTCAGCCTGACTCACTGCAACCTCAAACTCCTGGGTTTAAGTGATCCTCCTGACTCAGCCTCTTGAGTAGCTGGGATTACAGGTACCTGCCACAATGACCAGATGATTTTTCTAGTTTTAGTAGAGAAGTCTTGCTCTTGCTCAGGCTGGTCTTGAACTTCTGAGCTCAAGTAATCCTCCTCTTTCACTCCTTCTGCCTCAGCCTCCCAGAGTGCTAGGATTATAGGTGTGAGTCACACAAGCCACCTCGCCCAGCCAAATGTGACAAATGTTCTGATGTTGAGCTTTTTGACATATTTTTCTGAAAAAAGTTTTGATGGTTTTTGCTGCCATTAATTTTGGCCCTGATTCTGAAACTGATCTATTTCAACTTCAAATATTTGGAACAGTTTGGATTTATCATCTTGGTTTTCTGCTTTGTTTAATTTATAAACTGGGATTAAATGAGCCTTTCTCTATAGCTGTGTGGCTCTACCCGAAACTGACAAGTCAAATTCTTGTCTTTTCTTTAATACCATAGGCATCCTATAACCTACATGATCAATGCAATTTATCATAAGACAGAGGCAACAGCCTTAACTCCAAAACAGACCAAATAAATTGTAGTTACCTTAATTTGTGCTGTTGGTCTCTGGGCCTCTTTGCTCTCATGACTAAAGCTTAGTCGTTAAGCCGGCATCTCACTGGTAATTTCACTCATCGAGTGATTTGTTCCACGACATTTACTATCAACCGTGAGATAACCTAGTGGATTATCCTTGGCGAAACCCAGTTTTCTATTCTATTCTATTTCTATTGGCAGGTCAAAACATCATTATCTCTCAAATTATGAAAGGTAGAAGTCAATTCTCTTCATACCTTTGGAAGAGGGCATCTAGAAGGGTATCATTTTCATCCCTAAGTACATTCTGGAAGTTATGACTACTACAGGATTTAGCTAGCTAATAAACTATAGTTTACTTCTTGGTAATAATGCATGACATGGGGGAAAAACAGCTTCAAGGAATATTGGCCACTCTATAATCATTTCAACCTTGAATAGAAGAAAGAATTACTTTTATACTAAAAATTTATCCTCCCAGAGTTCACCATCTGTAAAACTAATGTTTCCCAAATCACCTTAATCTATTTTTTGATTGGAGCAACTTCATTTACCTCCCCAAATACCCATCTTAGGTTTTATCTTGGATCAGTTCTCTTTTTTTAATGTTTTTTATTTAATTTTTATTAAATCATAACTATATATGTTTATGGGTACAATGTGATGATTTAATACACAATGTAGAACTGTATATATAAACCATCACCTCACTTATTTTTTGTGGTAAGACCTTTATAATGTACTCTTAGTTGTTTTGAAACATACTCTCGCATTGTGCACATGAGGTGAGATCCCACCTAAAGCCCTCCCCCCTCCACTCACTCTACCTTCTTACCTCCCCTCTTTCTCCTGCATCAGTTCTTTATCTTATTTTGTTATAAACTAAGATTTCTAGAATCAATTTAAGTAGTCTCAGTTTCCAAACTGTGTACAAAAGTCTGTGGTCTCAACTTCAAGAACTACCCCAGACCATCTGTGGACAATATCCTTTCTTCTCTCTGATATTTGTCCTAATATGACACCCAGCAGGGCTGGCGAGTGAAATTACCCTTAGAAAAAAATGACCCAAAGAGACCAAGAACTGGGCAAAGAGTCTCTGGTTTCCTATGATTGAGCCGTAATGCCAGGCAAAAGGGAGCCCTTAAAGAGAAAACCCATTCTGAAAGCTACAGGGATCTTTCACAGTATTACTCAGTTATTACCAAACTCATACCAGAAAATAAGACAGAGACTAATGAAATTTGGAAAAACATGATTCCTTATATCTTGATTTCTCAAATTTTATTTCCTAAATTTTATCAAATAATCAACTATTCATATTATGAGCACCTGAACAACTCAACATTTTTGGTATCTACAATTACACATTAATCTTTCAGAGGGGTGCTTACCTGCAGAGTGCTTATGTGCAAGGCTGCTCGCTGGTTTAGAGAACATCAGATCTCCAATTGCTCATTTGACTTAAGGCTGATGTGTTGACTACATGGACTTTTCATCATCTCTATAGGTTGTAAATCACTGTGGTCCAGCACATAAACACTGGACCCAGAAAGCCTGACCTGAATCTCACTTACAATGCTTACCAGCTGGTGTATCCCTAGAAAGTTACATAGCCTTTCTGGGCCTCAGTTTCCCCCTCTATAAAAGAGGATTAATTATAATGTTATCTCATAAAGTTGTAGGGATGAAAGGGTTAATATAGGTCACACACCGAGGGAGTATTTTAGGTAAGCGATAGCTGTCATTATCACCATCCTGGTCTGCTAGGCGCCATTCCTCACAGCAAGGGCCAGCCATGGGGTGAGTTCAGGAGAGGGCCTCTTCAGCAATGACAGCTGTGAGATCAGACTGTGCACAGCATGAAATGAGACTACCCAGTGCTCCTTTTTTACTAGAACTTTCTTCCCATAGTCCCCTCCTCATAGTAACTGCTCAGTTCAGCTTCCAAAAAGTTCTTAGTTCTTTTCTTTCTGGCCAAGCTCCTCTCACCATCTCCTAGTTCTCAGATCTTTCAATTTTCTCCAGGTGGCTTTTTTGTCACACGCACGTGCTGTAAGTAAGCCTCTCTGTCTCTCCAAGTTTTGTCCCTACCTATGATGCCCCCATCCATGACCCCTGGTCAAAAAGGACCTTTCCCAGGGGGCAGGAGAGAGAGAGAAAGGCTGTGGATGATTATATGTTTAATATTTTTATTTCTGTCACAGTAAAGAACTTGCTAAAATAGATGAGCATGATCTTATGAATCTTTCTAATCTTAATGCAATACTTAGAGTCTAGACATTGGCTTATATTGCAGTGGCAAATTTACTTTTTAAAAATATACTATTTGCTGTCAGGCACGCTGGCAGCAAGAAAGAATCATTACTTTATTATTACTTGTTGTTTTTAAATTACTATAGCAATCTACATTAAGAAACCTAACGGACTCTATATTTCTCCTTTTACTGAACCATCACAACGGATTGAAATTAATTTCAAATCATTTCTTAAAAGGAACATTCACTGTTTCCTTGTTATTCACTACTTGGTTGACAAGACAAATTCTATTTTGAAATATTATGTGACATTACCTGATACTGTTTTCCCATAAAGAAAAAAAAAAGTGTGCTTATTTTTCTTTTTAATGATCTAAGATAACTGAAGGCTATGGCACTTGATACATCTTGTGGATTTTATGATCTTGTCCAATTTTGTAAGAGTTGTAATTTACAGCTCAAATAGAGGAGGCAAGGATGGGCATGAATGGGAATTAGAAACCTGTTGGGTAGCACTATTGAAGGTGGAGGCTTGATTATAATTAGGGTGAGAGGGTCTGAGCGTACACCCAATTGGCAGCAAAGACAAGTCTGCTCCACTTCAATTACTACTGAAGAGGCAAAATCTTCAGAACTTAGAACCCCCTAAGGCTGCCATAGCTGGCGTTTGCTGTGTTCTCCCCACTGCATCCTTTTCATAGTGGCAGCATCCTTCTCTTAGTGGCAGCCCTGATTTCCATCTTCATCTCTCTCCTGGCCTGTTCTGTCATCACAGTGGCTGTGACTGCTAGACTCCCACAAGAAATGTGTGCTGTCTCCCATGGTGCCCTGGGAAACAATGATCCTGGAGACTATGTTTCTCAGCCCCACTTGCATCATGGTGGAACCATGGCCTAGTTCTTACCAAGGTCCTTGGAGTAGTGAGGTATATCCATCCTTGGCCATGGTATTTAAGATTTCTTCATGCTCTCTCTTTCCCCTCCACCCTGTAAACAGAGGACACTTCGGATGCTAGGGTCCTCGTGTGGAAAGAGTCCAGGTTTCTCAATTTCTACATGGAGAAGAGCTGTTACACGATTAAAGAATGAACATCTTTTGTGCTAAAACACTGAAAGTTATGGTTTGCCAGAGCAACCAAGTCTTACCCCAGCCTAGACAATAAACTCTGGTCTCTATTTCATTCTCAGTTGCCTGAAGACTAAAAGCCAGGATTCAGTCAAAGGGTTATGCTTGGTCTTCTTCCTGACAGAGAAATCTGAGTTTTGTTTTTTGTTTTTTTGCTTGTATGAAAGGTCTTTACTGGCAGGGGATGCTGCAGAGCAGCATTTAGGAGGAGAGAAGAGAGAGAGAGAGAAAGAAAGAGAAGGAAAAAAGAGAAGAGAGAGAGAGAGAAAGAAAGAGAAGGGACAGGAGAGAGAGAGAGATATGGGAGAGAGAGGGGCAGAGAGGGAAAAGAGGGAAAATCTGAGTTTTACTTGGGGAAGCTGGCTGCCCTGTCCCCTCAGATGATGCAGTGTGTGGTTAAACCTGCCAAGCACACAAGGCTGATGCTGCCACACATCAGCATAAGGAGGAGAAAAGAGTGCTGGTCAGAACCAGCGCTCCTGGGTCTAAGTTCTAATAACTGAATACTTGCTTGGTGCTTAGCAGGTTACTTGACTTCTGGAACCATTGTTTTCTCATCAGGAAAAGTGGAGGCAGATATTGACATGTTTAAGATTTGGAAACCTGACGGACCCCAGTATGTGATCTATAAAATCTTAGAAAATTCCTTATTGTTTATAAGCCATGATTTTTTTCATCTGTAAAATGTGGATAAGAATGCCTTTCTCGGGAGGATCCAAGATGGCGGTCTGTAGCCAGCTTTCTGCAGACGCTCCTGTCCAGAAGGAGAGTTAAAGGACAGAAATTTGGCGAGACAGCCAACGGTTTGGAGCTGAGCCAAGAGACAAGGTCGAGGAACACACATCAACACTGCTGGAGCGACCTGCGACCCCAAAGATACAAATAAAAGGTACAGAGCACATCACCAAGCGGACGGGAGTCCCCTCCCCCAAGAGA
>CAUYON010187704.1:0-18421 GCA_963573935.1 Arctocebus calabarensis
AACAGCTGTAGAAGAAGACAAGATAACAGGAAAGGGGACTTCCCAAGTTGGGGTTAGGGAAGGTGAATTAGAGGGAAGAGTTTTGATCATGACTAGATCTCTAGGAGGGAAAAGTTCCTGTTCTAGATAGTATGTCCCTCCCCAAACGGGGAGCAGGACTTTCAGGGATGATTAGGGAGGCGTGAGAGAACAGTAAGTCATCCCAATTGCAGCTCAGAGGCTGGGAGAAAAATTTGGTAACCAGCTTTCCAGACACCCCCTGTATAGTTATGGATTTGGGGATAATAGACCAAGGCTAGAGAGAAGTACAGAAAAGGTTGCTCCAGTGTCCAAAAGAAAATATCCCCAAGGGCGTGAGCCCTACTGCTCCCCACATCACAGCTGCTGCTCTGTGCCCTGGGGCGCCACCTTTCCTTCTCCCGTAGGGTTCCCGCAATTCACCATCTTCTCCTTACTCCTGCGCCACAGAATCAGCACAGACCAACAACAGCCATGCCCTGTCCATACCTATCGAGAAAATGCCCAAGAATTTGGACTCCATGGGGGACAGGCTTCCAGACCTCGAGGTGAGAGTGGAGGGGCGTACTGGGAGTTCAGAATTGCAGGTAGAGAATATGTACAGTTTTCTACAGTTTTATGCCTGGTGATCTGAACTCCACTCACTTGTTTGTATACTGTGAGCCGTTCTCATGGGAGTGGGGACTCCCTTTCACTTGGCGATGGATTTTTTTCCTATTGTTTGTTTCCTTGGGGTGACAGCTCACTTCATCAGGGTTGATGTGCATTCTTCAACCTTCTCTCTTGTCTCAGTGCCAAACCATCAGCTTACTTGCTAAACTTTTGTCCTGTAAGTCTCTTTCTGGATGGGAGCCTCTCTGGAAAACTGGCTCCAGTTGGCCATCTTGCCTCTGCCCCCATATTCTTTTCAGTAAAGTTTCTCAAGAATGAAAAAATAGTTTCCAATGTACTCAGTACTGCTATGAAATCAATATATAATCACCTACACGTTCATACAAATGGTAAAACATAACTATAGTCCAGAAAGTAGAAGGGAAGAGGAGAGAGAGGGGAAGGAAGGGTATTTGGGCAGACCTCACCTAATGAGCATGATGCAATGGTACATTTCAAAACTGTTAAGAGTATAATTGTAATGGATGTGTTAATCAGTTCAATGTAAGTATTTAACATTGTATATCAAATCAGTACATCGAACCCCATAAATGCATCAATGTACACCATTATGACTTAATAAAACAAAAATAAATAAATAAATTTATTAATGTCTACTTTCAAATAATATAATTCCAGATACAATGCAAAAATCTTTCAAAGGCATACTTTTATTTTCCCCCTCCCATCTTTACTGCTATTGCTGTCATTTGTTGCAGGTGCAGATTTAATAGTAATGAACTCTCGCTATTTTTGTTTGAAAAAATCATTACTCTCATTTAGAAATTTTATTCAACAATACTATAACAGTTGTACATATTTATGGGGTACAGTGATATTTCTGATGCATATATATAATGTATGATGATCAAATCAGGGTAATTAGCATATCACCTCAAACATTTTCCATTTCTTCATGTTGGGAATATTATTTTTGTTTTGTTTTGTTTTGTTTTTTAAGACAGAGTCTTACTTTGTCACCCTCAGTAGAGTGTCATGGTGTCATGGCTCACAGTAATGTCAAACTCTTGAGCTCAGGTGATCCTCTTGCCTTTGTTTTCCAAGTAGCTAGGACTACAGGTGTCCATTCACAGTGCCCAGCTATTTTATTTTAAAGACGGGATCTGAACTCTTACCCAGGCTGGTTTCTAACTCCTGAGCTCAGCCAATCCACCTGCCTGGGCCTCACAGGGTGCTAGGATTACAGGCGTGAGCCATGGTGCCTGCCCTTGTTGGGAATACTCAAAATCCTCTCTTCTAGCTTTGTGAAAATATACAAGGAATTATTGTTAACTATAGTTACCCTCCAATGCTATAGAACATATTCCTCCTATCTGGTTGTAATTTTAACCAACCTCTCCCTTTTCTCCCCTCCCCAGCCTCTAGTAACCACTGTTGTACTCTATATTTGTACAAGACCAAATTTCTTAGCTTCTTTATATGAGTGAGAACATGTAATATTTTTCTTTCTGTGCCTGATTTATTTCACTTACTCCAGGTTCATTCCTGTTATTTCAAATCACAGGATTTTGGTTTTTTTATGGCTGAATGGTATTCCATTATGTATACGTATCACATTTTAATTATCCATTCATCTGTTGATGGACACTTATGTTGATTCCATATCTTGGCTATTGTGAACAGTGCTGCAACAAACACTGGGGGTATAGACAGTATAGATATCTCTGGATATGTATATCCAGTAATAAGACTACTGGATCACATGGTAGTTCTTTTCAGTTTTTTGAGGAACCTCTATACTCCATAATGACTATACTAATTTACATTCCTACAACAGTGTACAGGAGTTCTTTTTTCTCTGTATCCTTGCTAGAACTTATTTTATGGGTTTTTTGGGGTTTTTTTTTTAGAGACAGAGTCTCACTTTATCACCCTCAGTAGAATGCTGTGGTGTCACAGACACAGAAACCTCTAGCTCTTGGACTTAGGCGATTCTCTTGCCTCAGCCTCCCCAGGAGCTGGGACTACAGGCACCCACCACAATGCCTGACTATTTTTGTTGTTGTTGTTGCAGTTTGTCTGGGGCCAGGTTTGAACCCGCCACCCTCGGTATATGGGGCTGGTGCCCTACTTACTGAGCCACAGGAGCCACCCAATTTTATATATTTTTGATAATAGCCATTCTAACTGGTATCAGATGATATCTTGTGGTTTTAATTTGCATTTCATTTATGATTAGTGACTTTGAACATTTTTTCATATATAGTAGAACCTCTGTAAGTTGATCACCAAAAAAAACTGTAACAAACTGGTCAATATATGGAGGGAGTCAACATAAGGAACTAGGCCTGCTATATTGATATACATGTAGTAGGTGTCTAGTCTATGGAAATTAGGTCAACTCAAGGAGGTGGTCAATGTGGGCAGGTGATCAACTATGGAAGTTCTACATTGTGTGGCCATTTGTATGTCATCTTTTGAGAATTATCTATTCAGATTGTTTACTCATTTTTAAAATTGGATAATTTGGTTTTTTGCTGTTGAGATAGATGTCTGAGTTCTTTGTATAGTCTGGATATTAATCCCTTATCAGATGAATGGTTTGCAAATGTTTCTGCAGGTTCTCTTCATTCTGTTAATTCATTTCTTTCTTTCTTGTCTTTCTTTTTTTTTTTTTTCCCTCACTCTTGCCCTGGGGTTGAATGCCATGGAGTCATCATAGCAACCTCAAACTCTCCAACTGAAGAGACCCTCCTTCCTCAGGCTCCAGTAGCTGGCACTATAGGTGGCTGCCACAATACCCAGCTCGTTTTTCTATTTTTAGGAGAGTCAAGGTCTCACTCTTGCTCAGTGTGGTCTTGAACTCCGGAGCTCAAGGAATTTGCTTGTCTCAGCCTCCCAGATTGCTAAGATTATAGGTGTGAGCCACAGTGCCCAGCCTCTTCCATTTACTCTTTAAGGGATGCAGTCTCACTCTGTCACCAGGCTGGGATGCAGTGGTGTGGTTATAGCTCAGGTGATTCTCAAGCCTCTGCCTCCACGGTGCTGGCATGTGTCATTAAATACAGCTCACGTTTATTTTGAAAGATGATTCCAAGTATGTAATTTTTGGTTTAGAACTTTTTTGTTTTCAGCATTTTAAATATATCATTCTATGTTTATAAGACATTGTGTAAGTCTTTCATAATTTCTCAGGTAAATTTGTGTCTGATTATCTTTCTTTCTCTCTCTATATCTTTGTTTCCCTGTGGCTGCTTCTAAGATTTTTCTCTTTATCTTAGATTTTGAGGAATGTGATTGTAATGAATCTTGGTATTTTTTTTCTGTATTTTCTCTCTTAGGATTCATGAAGATCTTCGGATCTATAGGTTTTAATTTTAACTACATTTTTGGCCTTATTTCTTCAAATATTTTATCCATTGCACCCTCCCTCTCTCAAATTCAGGAACTCTAATTATACAAATGTTAGACCGCTTGGTATTATAGGTCACTGTGGTTCTGGTTTTTTTTTTTTCCAGTTTCTTTTCCTCTATACTTTATTTTGAATAATTTCTCCTGTTATTTGTTCAGATTTTATTATCACCTGCAGTCTCTACTATTCATATTACCTGTGAAATTTTTATAGCATTATTGTATTTTTCATCTTTTGAAGCTCTATTTGTTTCACTTTATATCACCCATTTCTCTCATATTATATGTATTTTCCTTTAAATTACTTATCATATTTAAAATATTTCATAGTTATTTTAATGTCTTTGTATGTTAATTACATAATTTTTATAAATGTTTAGTCTCTTATTATGGATTGATTTATATTTGCCTGTATTGTAATTGGATGCCAGATTTTGTGAATTTTATGTTGTTGAGTGATTAACTTTTTTTTAAGTATTCCTTTAAAGAGTGTTGGATTTTGTTCTAGCAGTCAATTACTTGAGAATTAGCATGGGAAACATAACTATAGCCTAGGATGAAGGAGGGAAGGGGAAGGAGAGGGGAAGAGGGGGTGGGTGGGTTGATAGAGAGAGGGTTAGTAGGGGGACCATACCTATGGAGCATATTGCAAGTACAAGTTGGATCTATCAGGTGTAGAACACAAATGTCTTAATCCTGTAATTAGGTAAATGAGGTGAAAGCTATGTTAGTAGCTTACATGTTGTAGCATGTAAGCACTCCAATTTGTACAAATAATCAACACATCAAATACCATAATGGCATAAATATATGTATGATCTATGTATAAATGACTTAATTAAAAAAAAGTTATATAGAAAAAAAAGAAAAGAATTAGCATGCGCTCACCACTTGTGGCTCAAGCGGCTAAGGCGCCAGCCTCATACACCTGAGCTGGCGGGTTCGAATCCAGCCCTGGCCCACCAAACAACAATGACAGCTGCAACCAAAAAATAGCCGGGTGTTGTGGCAGGTGCCTCTGATCCCAGCTACTTGGGAAGTGGAGAATTGCTTGAGCCCAGGAGTTGAAGGTTGCTGTGAGCTGTGATGCCTCTGCACTCTACCCAGGGCGACAGCTTGAGGCTCTGTCTCAAAAAAAAATAATTAGCATGATCCAGTCAGGCACATTGGCTCATGCTTGTTAGCTCAGCACTCTGGGAGGCAGGTGGATTGATTGAGCTCAGAAGTGAAAGAACAGCCTGAGCAAGAGTGAAACCTTGTCTCTACTAAAAATAGAAAAACTAGCCTGACATTGTAGCAGGCACCTACAGTTCCAGCTACCTGAGAAGCTGAGGCAAAAGGATCCCTTAAGCCCAAGAGTTTGAAGTTGCTGTGAGCTTTGACACCATTACACTCTATCAAAGGACAAAGTAAGCCTCTGTCTCAAAAACAACAACAAAACAGAGTTAGCACTATCCATCTGAGGCATGTTTATAAACTGTTTAGGACAACTCTAGGGTCGTTTTAACTCTGTGTCTGAATTTTGCCCTATTACTAAGCTGTAATCCACCTGAGGACTCTAATGAATGTTCCATTTAATCAATAAGGTGATTCTGGCTGGTAGGAATTAGAACAATTCCTAATGTTACATGAGTTCTGGGAACTAGTTGGTTTATAGCTCCCCAATAATTATTCTTTCCCCAGGAATTTTTCTTTGCCCAGCCTGTGTATTTTCACCATACGTGGGCACAGGTAGTTAATTAATGACTAAAGAGAACCCTTCTGCAAAGTTTTGAAGTTCTTTCCCTGTTTTAAGTTTTCTCCTCTCCAGTGCTCTGCCTCACAAATTCTAGCTGCCTTGACCTCTGTGAACTTTTATCTGTTTCTTCAACTTGGCAAGATGATAGTGCTCTCTTTTCTTTCCCTTGACCTCCAAGCAGAAAGCCAGGGTGATTGTTTGCCTCCGTCCTTTATTCCTGTTCTCCGAGAGTAACAGTCCTGCTCTGCCTATTGTCTAAGGTCTGACAATTGTTTCCTGTATTTTGCTCACTTTTCTGGTTGTTCACAATAGGATAGAAAGGCCCATAGCAGCTTTTCCTTCCTGAGTAGATGTGGAAATCCAGGAACACTCATCTTAATCCCCTAAGGGTTCAAATGTCCTGACATAAACTCAGCTAGACCCATTATTTGAAGAGCTACAAATGCACAGTTTATGTAAAGAACTTCTTCGATATATTGATGTAATAAAACACATTTATCCAAGACCTATACCCATAATTACACCATTGCTATAATGATTAAAAAGGCACATATTAGCCCCTCCTCTCCAGAAGTCAGAGGCAAGAAAGGAAATTATTTGCTAATTACTTGTTTGTTATATGTTACTGTCAGGGTAACATAAGGGTTATGCATAGATAAATACATTAATCTGGCACTTTGGAAAATGTAAACAGTAGGTCATAAATCAGGGTTACTCAAACCTGGACTGTAAGGTAGCAGTTAATCGAATCATAAAGTCAGATGTACAGCAATAGCTAACGTGTATTTGGTGCCTTGGTGAAGGCGAGCTGAGACTCAATAGGCAGTAGCCCTGAAGTGCAAGAGCGCTTACCTTTTTTTTTTTTTAACATATACATGTGTTAATTAGGTTTCCACTTTTTGCCTTCACAGAATTTAAAAGGCTTAAAATTTAATAACAATAAAAATTTTTAGGTAAGGACTAGAAACAAAAACCACATAAAGAATAAACGAAGATAAATACATTCAGAAAAGAAAACAGATGATTACTGCACCAAAACATTAAGCAATATTAGTAATAATGCCAAGAAAGTAACGTTCACATTGCTCACAGTAAGACATTATAGAGTGCTTTGACTCTGAGGCTCAATATGAAGTCATCGGTTAACTTCTTTTTTTTCTCCAAAGTCTCAAAAAATAGACAACTAATATTATATAAATAAAAGTAAATGAGAGTTTCAAAAACAGTTCATGCCAAATCTTATAGACAATAGAAAAAGAAGAAATATTTCAAAATCATTCTACTTGATCTTGATACACCTGATATTGAAATTGGAGAAAATATATTGTT
The DNA here is from genome assembly GCA_963573935.1 of Arctocebus calabarensis. NCBI lineage: Eukaryota > Metazoa > Chordata > Mammalia > Primates > Lorisidae > Arctocebus > Arctocebus calabarensis. The sequence goes on from CAUYON010187704.1 coordinate 7,109, forward strand.
ATAAAGGTTAATTACAAACATATTTCACTTATAAGTGAGGATGCAATATCCTAAACAACATATTAACAAGTTGAATTAAAAATTAATGTTTAAGTAATGTACTTTGGTCAAAATCGAATCCAATTTATGTGAGAATCAGTCACTATTTTCTTTCCTTTGTTTTTTTGTTTTCTTTCCCTCACCCCCTCCCTCCTCTCTCTATCTGCTCTCTCCTTCCCTCATTCCCCCACGGTGTCATTAATTGTCACTAATTGTCCTCAAATCAAAGTTGAATACATAGGATTCATGCTTCTCCATTTCTGTGATCTTTCACTAAGAATAATGTGTTCCACCTCCATCCAACTTAGTACAAATGCTTCAAAGTCTCCATTGTTTTTGATGACTGAGTAATATTCCATGGTATACATATACCATAGCTTACCAATACATTCCTGGATGGTAAGCCTAAATGTTGAAGGACATTTCGGCTGGTTTCCACATTTTAGTAATTGTAATTTGGGCTGCGATAAACAGCCTAGTACAAGTATCTTTATAATAAAAGTGTTTTTTATTTTCTTCTGGATAGATGCCCAGCAATGGGATTGCAGGAGCAAATGGGAGGTCTAGGTTGAGTTCTTTGAGCTTTCTCCATACTTCCTTCCAGAAAGGCTGTATGAGTTTGCAGTCCCACCAGCAGTGTAGAAGTTTCCTTTCTTCCCACATCCGTGCCAATATCTACAAATTTTGAGATTTTGTGATATAGGCCATTCTCACTGGAGTTAGATGGTATCTTGGGGTGGTTTTAATTTACATTTCTCTAATACATAGGGATGATGAGCATTTTTTCAAGTGTTTTTTGAAGACTTTGTTTTTTGAAGACCCTTTCAGGACCTGGTATTTACAAAAACCAGAAAAATTATCCAGCTATGGTGGCATGTGCCTGTAGTCTCGGCTTCTCAAAATGCTGAGGCAGGCAGATCTAGCCCAGAATAGTGTTTTCCAACATTGTTTTTAATCTCATGGCAAACTTGAACCTATGAACTTCCATGGCACACTTAAATTAAATTGATAAAAAAAAGTAAAAAAAAAATATATAGATATACTTACTTTGAACTTCTTTTGTAAATAAATTAGTTAATGATCTCTAGAAATTTTCTCAGCACACCAGTTGAAAAATCACTGGTCCAGGAGTGTGAGGTCACAGTGAGTTATGATAATGCCTCTCCTCTATAACCTGTGCAACACAGAGAGATCCTGTCTCCAAAACTAGATCTCCCTGCCTAACCTCCATAAGATACTTTATCAGGAAGGTGTTCAGTTTGTATAATGAAAATGTGTTAGGCCTGTGTGTGAATGTAAAAGGTGATAAGAGGAGGAGAAATTGGAAACTTTAGGAATGTGCAAAACCTTATAGAAGCTCAGCTAGATACTTCACTTAGTGTGTGTGTCTTCAGTTGAAAGAAATTTGTATCTTCAACATAAATTAAGCCACATTTTAAAAGATTGAGTTGTAGATAGTACCTGCAGGTGATCAGAAGGCATCAGATTATATTCTTGAACAATTTAACCAAATAAGAATATATTTTAATTGTGTTGTTTTTCTTAACTCTTTTTTAGCTTCACAAATAAAAAATAAACTCAAGATTTTCTTGTTATTTTTTCATTTATTGTCACGCACCTCTTTAAAAGTTGATACTTTTTTCATTCTAATATTTAACTGATCACTTTTGTCTTTATTAGTTATCTTACTAAAATCCAAATCAAAAGCTGACATTTGTGATAAGTTTTAGTTTTAAGGACTTATGTGTTGATCTTTGAATTGTTAAATGCATTGATTGCAGAAATTTTATTTATTCATTTATTTTTTATTTTTTTGACAGGCAAAATATACCACAGTGAAGTTATTTGTATTTACGGTTTTAAAAATTGGTTTCATTCCAATTTTTATCTCACGTGGCAATATTAGAAGATAGACAATTTCTCTCACTTGACAATATTAGAAGACAGACAATTCGAAGCTACTGAATAATATTTATAAGTTGAGTGCCTTGTTTGGAAGTCTTTTAATGCATGATTAATTATCTGACAGAGAAACCGCCTACTTGAATATGTGGCTGAATGTCAAGGAGACTTACTGTTGCAAGTTGCTGAAAACCCAGCCCAAACTACCTAAGGCCCAAAGGAAGCATTTATTTATTTCTCAAATAATTGATAAGTCTATATAGTACGACCAACTTTAGATAGGTAAGGCTTGGTCAGGACTTTAGTAGAAATAATTGAAAACTGGTTTTACCAACTCTGCACTCTATTTTCAAATGAGCTTCCATTTTTGGTCTCAAGGTGGCTATTGCAACTCCCAGATGTATGTACCTACTCACATAAAACCCAGCAAAGGGGTTGGGAGTGGGAAGCAAGGCTTTCCTAATGAAGTCCAAGCAAAACTCACAATGCATTTCATTAACTGTGCTTGGGACAAGGATTGTCAATGAGCAACTCACTGTGGCTAAGTGAATAATGAGGTACTTTTAATTGGTTTAAGCCTGTTCTGGTATGCACCATCAACACAACTAGTGTTACAGAAATGAGACCCCAAATGAACCACACGGGATAAAAACAGTTATTGTGGTGTTTTGTAGAGTGAAACCCAAAAAATGGATGAGGAAATTCTGGGTAGCATAATCAAGTAATACAAGTGTACCTTGTGCAACCTAAGGAAAGGGAGATTTCTTACTTAGTTCTCAATTTAAAATGATGCATGAGATGTTACTGATGTTTGAAAATTAGCTGCTTCTTTTAAACTAAAATGTTCCAATGATGCTATGCTTAATGTGAATTTTTCTGTTTGTTAATGAGGTTTCCTTTTTCCAGATGCCAAATCTCAACCAAGTGTTCAGTTTTCAAAAGCCTTAATTAAGCTTCCTGACAACCATCACATTAGCAACGTTACTGGCTATCTTACAGTTCTACAACAATTTTTGAAAGTGGACAATTTTCTGTATACAACTGGAATTACTCTCAATAAACCAGGTATTACCTAACTTTTGCATAATGTAACCATTTTTATGAAAATTGCATAAATCTTTCAGATATTTATATAGATATTTAGAGAGCTATTAGATATTTGATATCTACTACATACTTAAGCTTCAGGGAACACATGAAACTTTTGAAGCAAATCTAGTTGATAAAATGTTTATAAGAAATTCCCTTTTATACAATGAAAGGAAGGTTATAACAGTCCTCAGCATACATTATTTCAAATTAATGAAAACTTGCATTAAGTTTTTAAAGAAAGGCAAGTAAACTTTGGATCTTAAGGTATAGTGAATAATTTTTGTGTAACTTTACAAATTAAAAATACTGGGCGGCACCTCTGGCTCAGTAGGTAGGGTGCTGGCCGCATATACCGAGGGTGACAGGTTCAAACCCGGCCCTGGCCAAACTGCAACCAAAATAGCCGGGTGTTGTGGTGGGCACCTGTAGTCCCAGCTACTCAGGAGGCAGAGGTAAGAGAATTGCATAAGCCCAGAAGTTGGAGGTTGCTGTGAGCTCTGATGCCATAGCACTCTACTGAGGGCAATAATGTGACACTCTGTCTCTAAAAAAAACAAACAAACAAACAAAAAAAAAAACTTTTGAAAATCAAAGTCTGATTAAAATGTTATACATATCTTTTCAGAATTTTATATTCATTATATTAATTAATATCAAACTCATGGAAGTTTAGTGATTGAGACATAAAGAAGTTAAAGTTTATAGATTGGAGTAAGGTTTTTTCCTTTGGTATATATTTGTTATTCTCTATGAGAAAAATATAGACACTGAAAATGCAGTAAACCACTGTAAGTTGACCAACCAGGGGACTGTACTGAAATGATCAACATAAGGGAACTGGGCCTGCTGTACTGACACGTCCAGGTGGTGCATGCCAGTCTATGAGGTCAACGTAAGGTGTGGTCAATGTGGGGAGGTGGTCAACTATGGAGGTTCCACTCTATACGTATTCCAGAGTCAACAGTTCTCATGTACTTACAAAGCTGTCAGGAGATAAAAGTTAAGAGAACAATAGAATTGTACATTTATTTTAAAATATATTAATGAATAACCCCCTTAAATAGACTCTATATTCTTTCTGTATATCACACTTCTTCCATCACTTTTACCATTTGTTGTACCATAAGGAATTTTACGGTTTTAAAATCACCTCAGACAATGTATAATTTCAATGGTTTCAGTTGGGTCAAATTTTTGGTTCATTTCTTATTAGGAGCTGCCAGAAATGAGAGTAATAAGGGCAAGTGAGTATTTTGGTGGGATAAAGTTTTTTGCATGTATGTGTGTAGACATTTTAAATCTTCTGCACTAATGCTATGAGTGCCTCTGCCACCCTTCCTTAACAAACCTGTGTTTCTCTGCTCATACATTTGTGCCTGCCTGAGGGCATTCCCTAGTCCAGGAAGCAGGCTTGGCCTTCACTTGGGGCAAGATAAAACCAATGACCGGTAAGAATTGGTCTGGCTAGGACAGCTCAGAGTCAGCTCTGTCCGCAGTGGGCCTGAGCTGGACTTGCCATAGTGACGACCTGCTTGATTGCACACCCTCTGTGTCCTTTTCCTTCCTTCTGTATTTTTCTTCCTCTCCCTAGTGGTAGGTACTTTTTTGGGATTACGTCCCAAATAAACTGTTTGCACACAAATGATCTGAGGGTTTGATTCTTGAGGAAGCTAATAAAAGACACCTGCCAAAATTTTCCAGCTGTCAGTTTTAGGATGTGCAAAGTAAAAGTGTTTACAAGAATGATACTAGTTCCCACTCTCACAGATGAAGCTCTTGTTGTGCTGGAGGGTGTTCGGGTACAAGAATCATCAGGTTCAGTGGGAAGGAGTCTTGGTGAGCTCCGCCCTCCAGCTTTCCTCACTACCTGCCTAAGATTGTTTATGAAATGATTTGATTATCCCGAGAATGCTGTATCATTTTGAAAGTTATGCAGGAGTGCTACCAAATGGGAATATTCTTCTCCCCTCTGTCCACTGTGGTAGCTACTAGCTACATATGGCTACCTGGCAATTGAAATATGTCACTGAGGAGCTTAATTTAATTTAAAAAGCCACATGCAGCTGGTGATCAGTCTGTTGGACTGCACAGTTCTGGAGTTCTGGGAGTGTACAAGGGTTCTTTATGAGAATTTTATTTTCTCCTTCTGATCGTCTTTCAGTCTCTTTCCCCCCTTGAACCATCCTTCTTTTTTTCTTCTTCAAGTTGGCTGTGTCTGAAATGATTTATCAGTCGTAGCAGTTTGTGAAGCCACTGATTACAAAGAGCTGAGAGGTGGGATTAAAGCAGCCACTTCAGAGAGCCAGCCAACGATTTACTCAGCAGTTTGACATATTTACTTAACAAATTATACAACACTTTATTTGTGCTTACAATGAATTACTTACCAGTGTACTAGTCTATATAATATGTATGACATTACTTTGCTTATCTGATACTAATATTTCAGGTAATCTATTACAGCTAATTATCTCTGTTTCACTGGAATTTTTCAATAAGCCAGTAGTTGTCCTGATAGTTGAAGACATGCTGGATGACAGCAGTCATGATGATGAGGACTCCTTCCTGTGGCTTCCAGAGCCCCCACTATTGGCCTGTCCCCCTACTGCCCTCTAGTCCCATGGCCTCTAACTCTCACCAGTCAAGATTCACTGCCCTCCTCTCTTTTGAATTTCCCATATTCATTATACCACTCTCTGTGCCCTGCGTAGCCATAGTTTAGCCCCCACTTTTGAGAACGTGTAGCATTTCTTTTCCCATTCCTGGATAGTGGCCTCCAGTTCCATCCAAGGTACTCCAAAATCATTACTTCATTCTTCTTGCTAAGTGGTACTCCATGGTGTATATGCATTTATGCACCACATTTTCTGATTCCATACATTGCTTGATGGGCACCAAGGTTGACTCCATATGTTTGTGATTGTGAATTGTACCGTGGTAAGCATACAAGTAAAGGCATCTTTTTGATAATAATGGTTTCTTTTTTTTCTGAGTACCCAGTAGTGGGATTATAGGATTGAATGCTAGATCTGCTTGTAATTCCTTAAGAAATTGCCATACTGATCTCCACAGAGGTTTTACTGACTTATATTCCCACCAGCAGTGTATGAGTGGCTCTTTTCTACTACATTCACACCAACATGTGTTATTTTTTGACTTTTTAATAATGGCCATTCTGGTGGGGGTAAGATGATATCTCACTGTGATTTTAATTTGAAAAATTAAACGTTTTTTTTCATATATTTATCAGCCATTTGTAAATCTTCTTTTGAAAGTGTTCATATCATTTTCCTACTTTTTTTTTTTTTTGAGACAGAGCCTCAAGCTGTCACCCTAGATAGAGTGCTGTGGTATCACAGCTCACAGCAACCTCCAATTCCTGGGCTCAAGCGAGTCTCCTGTCTCTGCCTCCCAAGTAGCTGGGACTACAGGCGCCCGTCACAACACCCGGCCATTTTTTGGTTGCAGCCACCATTGTTGTTTGGTGGGCCCAGGCTGGATTTGAACCCACGAACTCAGGTGTACGTGGCTGGCGCCTTAGCCTGTTGAGCCACAGGCGCCGAGCCCATTTTCCTACTTTTTAAGGGGGTTCTTTTTTTCTTGGTAAGTTGTTTGTAGATTCTAGAATTAGTCTTTTGTTGGACACATGGTTTGTGAATATTTTCTCCGTTCTGTAGGTTGTCTGTTTACTCTTTCTATTATTTAATTTGCTATGCACAAGTTTTTTTAGGTTAATCCAGTCCCATTTATCTATTTTATTTTATTTTATTTTTTTTGCTTTTGCGTTTGGGGTCTTAGGCATAAATTTTTTACCTAATGTTCAGAAGAATTTTTATTAGGTTTTCTTCCCTTTTTATTGTTACAAGTCTTATATTTAAGTTTTAAAAACAACTTGAGTTAATTTTTGTATGTGGTGAGAGATAGGGATCCAGTTTCATTCTTCCACATAGGGCTGTCCCAATTTTCTACCACCATTTATTATGAAGAGTGTCTTTTCCCCAGTGTATGTTCTTGTCAACTTTGTCAAAGATTGGTTAGCTGTGAGCGTGTGGCTTTATTTCTGGGTTCTGTATTCTGTTCCATTGATCTGTGTGTATACCTCTGTACAGTCTCATGCTGTTTTGGTTACTATAGCCTTGTAGTATAATTTGAAGTCAGGTATTGTGCTACCTATAGCTTTGTTCCTTTTGCTTAGTACTGTTTTGGCTGTTCGGGTACTTTCATTGGTTCCATATGAATTTTAGGAGTTTTTAAAAAATTCTGTGAATAATGAGGGTGATATTTTTATAGGAATTGCATTGAATCTGTGGATTGCTTTGGACAGGATGGTCATTTTAACAGTATTGATTATTCCAACCCATAAGCATGGCATATTTTTCCATTTGCTTGTGTTATCTATAATTTCTTTCATCCGTGATTTGTAGTTCTCCTTGGAGAGATCTTTCACCTCTATGGTTGCATTAAATTTATTTCTTATTTCTATTTTTTTGCGTCTATTGTAAATGGGATTGCCAGGGAACCTGCCCAAGCATGCTTTGGGTCTTACTAGTGGTTTGGTGGGGCAAGCGAGACTGACGGAAAATTACTGGGAAAGTTATAGAGAATAATAGGCAAAGAAATAGTTTTTAAGGCAGCACACCCTTCTTCGTGAGGATTCCAGTGTGCCTCCCTAAGTATCAGGCTACCTCTGTATTATTTCATATATCAGTATTACAATCATAAATCTCATGAAGGCAAGGGAAACAATTCTATTGTGTTTCTTTTTGCACTTGCATTTCTACTAACAAGACTAATTCTTTAATGAACGATGTTAATTATATGGATTTACTTGCTCCCTTTTTATTGTTTTAAGGTATTTATGATCTTAATACAGAGTCTCGAAAAGGTAAACAGAAGCTTGATGTCAAGGAAAAAATCCTAGCCAATCCACAGTCAAACATCACAGATGTGTTGTTTTAATACTCAGAAAGCCTTGTGTCCAGGCAGGTAGACTCCTCTGGCCAAACTAAGGTGACAGAAGAAAAGAGATATTTCACCTCCTGATCTGGTCTGGAGCAAGTCTCGCTATGCTCAACAAGGTTTAAAGATTCCATAAAAGCATTCTCTGGGAGAACTCAGCCCCGCCCTGGCAGAGAAAGGCTTCAAGGCCTGTAGCCTGCAGTGGTGTGGTGCTGTGGTGCTGTGGAGGGAGGGGGGATATTAACAGCCAGGCTTCAGAATAGTAAATAGGTCTTGCAATTTGCACTGAAAACCAGGAAATTTCTTCCAAATCAATTGCTCCTCATCCTGCTTTCCCTTGTCCATTCTCTACAATTCTATTCCTAATGTAATTTCTAATCTACTTATAAATAATAATTGAATATTGGTGTTAAGCTTAAAAAATCATTATTACTAGTAATGCAAGCACTTCAAGATATGCCTCTTCCCTTAAGTATTCTCATAAGCACTCTTCATGGGATTGGTTCTTGATTTGGTTCTCAGTGTGGTGGTGGTGGTTCAGAAATGTTATTCATTTTTGTACTTTGGTTTCATAACGTGAGACTTTGCTGAATTCTTTTATCAAATCTAAGAGTCTTTTAGAGGAGTCCTTAGGGTCTTTAGGTATAAGATCCTATTATCAGCAAGCAGAGATAATTTGACTTTTTCTTTTTCAATTTGGATGCCTTTTATTTCTTCCCCTTGACTGATTGCTTTGGTTAGAACTTCCTATGCTAACTAGAATAGAAATGCAGTTAGAATTTCCAGTACTAACTGGAATAGAAATGCAATTTGAACTTTCAGTACTAACTGAAATAGGAGTGGTGAAAGGAGGCATCCTGGTCTTGTTCCAAGTGTCAGGAGAATGCTTTCACCTTTTCCACATGTAGTATGATGTTGGCCATGGGTTTGTCATATATGGCTTTTATTATTTTGAAATATGTTTCTTCTATGCTGAGTTTTGTTTTGTTTTTTTGCAATTTTGGCTGGGGCCAGGCTTGAACCTGCCACCCCCCATATATGGGGCCAGCGCTCTACTTCTTGAGCCACAGGTGCTGCCCTGTGCCAAGGTTTTTAAGAGTTTTTATCATGAAGGGATGCTAAATTTTGTGAAATGCTTTTTTTTTTTTTTGCATCTATTGAGATGATCTGTTTATGTCATGCATTACCTTTTAGACTTTCTTATGCTGAACTATCCTTGCATCCCTGGGATATAGCTCCCTTGATTATGATGAATTACCCTTTAGATGTGCTATTGGGTTCTGTTTGCTGATACTTTGTTTAGGACTTTTACATCTGTGTTCATCAGAGATATTGATCTGTAGTTTTTGTTTTTGTTGTATACTAGCTTTGGTATCAGGGTGACACTGACTTTGTAGAATGAGGTAGAGAGAATTCCTTCCCTCTTGATCTTTTGGAACAATTTCAGCAGGACTAGTACCAGTTCTTCTTTGTACATCTGGTAAAATGAGCCTTGGATCTAAATTTTTGGGGTTGGGAGATTTTTTTTTATCATTGATTCAATCTTGTTACTCATTATTCGTCTATTTAGGATTGATTCAATCTCGTTACTCATTATTGGTCTATTATTGGTCTGTTTCTTCCTGGTTCAATCTGGGAAGATTGTATGTTTTTAGGAATTCATCCATTTCCTTAGGTTTTCTATTTTGTGAGCATATTGTTCTTATTAGTCTTTGGTAATCTTTTGTATTTCTGTAGTATCAGTTGTAACCTCTCCTTTTTCCTTTCTAATTTATTTGATCTTCTCTGGATTAGTCTAGCTAGTGGCTTATCAATTTTGTTTAGCTTTTTAAAGAATCAATTTTTTGTTTAATCCTTTGTATTGTGTTTTGGTCTCTGTTTCATTTAGTTCTTCTCTGTTCTGATTTTTTAAAAATAATTTTATTAAATCATAATTGTGTACATTGGTGCAATCATAGGGCAAAATGTGCTTCATATACAATCAGAAACATTTTGATTGTACTGTTAGAGATAGCCTTCATGGCATTTTCTTGATCACTATATAAAGACATTGATATTCTACCTTTAATAAGTTTCACCAGTACCCTGCTAAGATGCACCGTAGGTGTGTTCCCACTAATTGCACTCCCTCCACCCAGCCTCACCCTCCCCTCCCCTCCCTTTCCCTTTCAATTAAGCGACTCTCTAGAGGACCCATCCCATTTCGCACCGTAAATGCAACGTGGCAAGAAAGGAAAAAGAGGTCAATTTTTTGCAAGTCTCTACAAGTGACCTGATTTTATCCTTACAAGACAGTGGCTTATTCAGATGCCCCAAAAGCCAGCGTCATGCTAAAGCTCTGAGTGCTTGGAAGTTTATTGAGAAATGGTCTAGAAAACAACACTTCAGACGGAGAAAAGGAAGCAGAATGGAGAAGAGGGCAGAACTTAACTGTCATTGGTTCCAACAAAGCCTTCGTCAGGCTCATGGGCAGTTCTGCAGCTGGAGTGACCTTTTAGACCCCCTAAAGAATAAATCCAGGGGCCAGCCATTTGCACACCTGTATTAGCTTTGCAGGATTCCCCCAAGGAAGGAGGAACAGTTGTTCAGGCAGACATTTGACAAGAGCACACACCTGAAAAGAAGTTTAGATGTGGGCATGGCCAGGGAGGAAGGCTAAGAGCCTCAGTCCTGAAGGGTGGGTCTAGCTCACACACCACAGGGTCCACTGCAGTGGAGATGGTAGCAAAAATGCGATTGTTTTACTCCTCAGTCTTCGCTGCCTTTAAAACCTAAACCATCTTATTTCCTCAGAATTCACCTGATGACCCCAGGGTCATTCTTATCTACATCAGCTTGAGAAACATGAGTATATTTGTATGTATTGATTGGATTTCTGTAACTTTTTTTATTATTAAATCATAGCTGTGTACATTAATGCAATCATGGGGTATAATGTGCTGGTTTCATATACAATCTGAAATAGTTTCATCAAACTGGTTAACATAGCCTTCATGGCATTTTCTTAGTTACTGTGTTCAGACATTTATATTCTACATATAGTAAGTTTCACCTGTACCCTTCTAAGATGCACCATAGGTGTGGCCTCACCAATTACCCTTCCTCCACCCATCCTCCCCCCCCCGTCCCCTCCCTTGCCCTTTTCCTCATATTCTTGGACTATAATTGGGTTATAGCCTTCATATGAAAGCTATAAATTAGCTTCATAATAGGGCTGAGAACATTGGACACTTTTTCTTCCATTCTTGAGATACTTTGCTAAGAAGAATATGTTCCAGCTCCATCCATGTAAACATGAAAGAGGTAACATATTTTTATCAA
>CAUYON010187710.1:0-15711 GCA_963573935.1 Arctocebus calabarensis
TGGGCATTTAGGCTGTATCCACATTTTGGCAATTGTAAATGAAGCTGCAATAAACAGCCTAGTGCAAGTGTCCTTATGATAAAAGGATATTTTTCCTTCTGAGTAGATGCCCAGTAATGGGATTGCAGGATCAAATGGGAGGTCTGGCTTGAGTTCTTTGAGAGTTCTCCATACTTCCTTCCAGAAAGGTTGTATCAGTTTGCAGTCCCACCAGTAGTGTAAAAGTGTTCCCTTCTCTCCACATCCACACCAGCATCTGCAGTTTTGAGATTTTGTGATGTGGGCCATTCTCACTGGAGTTAGATGGTATCAGGGTGGTTTTGATTTGCATTTCTCTAATAATTAGGGATGATGAGCATTTTTTCATGTTTGTTAGCCATTCGTCTGTCTTCTTTAGAGAAGGTTCTATTCATGTCTCCTGCCCATTGATATATGGGATTGTTGGCTTTTTTCATGTGGATTAATTTGAGTTCTCTATAGATCCTAGTTATCAAGTTTTCTCTGATTCAAAACATGTAAATATCCTTTCCCATTGGTAGGTTGTCTATTTGCTTTGGTTGTTTTCTCCTTAGCTGTACAAAAGCTTTTGAGTTTAATTAAATCCCATTTGTTTATTTTTGTTGTTGTTTCAATTGCCATGGAAGTCTTCTTCATGAAGTCTTTCCCCAGGCTGATATCTTCCAGTGTTTTTCCTATGCTTTCTTTCAGGATTTTTATTGTGTCATGCCTTAAATTTAAGTCCTTTATCCAACTTGAATCATTTTTTGTGAGTGGAGAGAGATGAGGGTCCAGTTTCAGTCTTTTACATGTGGATATCCAGTTCTCCCAGCACCATTTATTGAATAGGGAGTCTTTCCCCCAAGGTATGCTCTTGATTGGTTTATCAAAGATTAGGTAGTTATAAGATTTTAGTTTCATCTCCTGGTTTTCTATCCGATTCCAAATGTCTATGTCTCTATTTTTGTGCCAGTACCATGCCATATTGACCACGATGGCTTTGTAGTACGCCTAAAGTCTGGTATGGTGATGCCCCCAGCTTTGTTTTTATTACTAAGAACTGCCTTAGCTATGTGGGTTTTTTTCTGGTTCCATATAAAACGCAGAATAATTTTTTCCCAAATCTTGAAAGTACAATGTTGGTATCTTAATAGGGATGGCATTAAATAGATAGATTGCTTTGGGAAGTATAAACATTTTAACAATGTTGATTCTTCCCAGCCATGAGCATGGTATGTTCTTCCATTTGTTAATATCCTCAATGCAGAGAAATTTTTTTGATAATATCCAACATCCTTTCATGATCAGAACACTTAAGAAAATGGGTATAGAATGGACAGTTCTTAAACTGAAAGAGGCCATCTATAGCAAACCCACAGTCAATATTGTATTGAATGGAGTTAAATTGAAATCATTTCCACTCACATCAGGAACCAGGCAAGGTTGCCAGTTGTCTCCACTGCTTTTCGTCATTGTAATGGAAGTCTTAGCCATCACAATTAAGCAAGAAAAGGCGATCAAATGTATCCACATAGGATCAGAAGAGATCAGACTTTTACTTTTTGCAGATGATATGATTGTATATCTGGAATACACTAGGGATTCTACTACAAAACTCTTAGAAATGATCAGGTAATACAACAGGGTCTCAGGTTGCCAAACCAACACTCATAAATCTATAGCTTTTGTATATGCCAACAATAGTCATGCTGAAAAAACAGTCAAGGACTCTATCCCATTCACAGTAGTGCCAAAGAAGATGAAATATTTGGGAGTTTACCTAACAAAGGACATGAAAGATCTCTATAAAGAGAACTATGAAACTCTAAGGAAAGAAATAACTGAAGATGTTAACAAATGGAAAAATATACCATGTTCATGGCTGGGAAGAATCAACATTGTTAAATTATCCATACTATCCAAAGAAATGTATAATTTTAATGCAATCCCTATTAAAGCTCCACTGTCATACTTTAAAGACCTTGGAAAAATACTTCGTTTTATATGGAATCAGAAAAAACCTTGAATAGCCAAGACATTACTCAGAAATAAAAACAAAGCAGGAGGAATCAAACTATCAGACCTCAGACTATACTATAAATCAATAGTGATCAAAACAGCATGGTACTGACACAAAAACAGAAAGGCAGATATATGGAACAGAATAGAGAACCAAGATATGAACCCAACTACTTACCATTATTTGATCTTTGACAAGCCAATTAAAAACATTCAAAGGGGAAACTATTCCTTGTTTAACAAATGGTGCTGGATGAACTGGCTGAAACTAGACCCACACCTCTCAATGGTAACTAAGACAGACTCACACTGGATTACAGATTTAAACTTAATGCATGCAACTATAAATATACTAGAAGAAAGTGCAGGGAAAACTCTTGAAGAAATCAGCGTGGGTGAATATTTTATGAGGAGGAGCCCCCAGGCAATTGAAGCAACACCAAAAATACATTACTGGAACCCAATCAAACAAAAAAGCTTCTGCACAGTCAAGAACACAGTAAGTAAAACAAGCAGACAGCCCTCCAAATGGGCTCCAATTATAGCCCAAGAATATGTAGATTTGGGATAGGGAAGGGAGGAGAGTGGGGAGGATGAGTGGAGGGAGGGTAATGGGTGTGACCACACATATGTTGCATCTTACAAGGGTACATGTGAAATTTACTAAATGTAGAATATAAATGTCTTACCACAATAACTAAGAGGGTGCCGTGAAGGCTATGTTAACCAGTTCAATGAAAATATTTCAGATTGTATAGTAAACAAGCACATTGTACCCCATGATTGCATTAATGTACACAGCTATGATTTAATAAAAAGAAAAAGAATGCCGTCCTTTATGTTGAGCTGATGGTTAAGAGAAATTTGGTTCTTACCTTCCCATAAAACAGGAAGATCATCACATATGGGGTACACTGTATGGGTACACTCATAAGACAGTGTGCTTGTAAGGACATGGGAGTGTGCCTATAGTACTCTCACATGGCCACATCTTGATGATTGCTATCTTTGTTCCATTCCTCGTCTGCTGTAATTTCTAGATGCTTGGGCATCTGCTGGAGGCATACTTGCTTGTCCGAATCCCCTGGATGTGTACCAGTCAGACCTAAAGGCAGCAGACCAAATGGTCCTGATAAGAAAGAATAGCTATTCCCTCCCTGAGTTCTGGGCAGGAATGAGCCTTTTACCACCAGCCTCAGGCTCTTGCCTGATACTATCTTATTGCCACGTAAATAATGGAACTGAAATATTGAATTCATATGTGACATGTGACATTATGTACAGTCATAAGCTGCTAATGATGTTCAGTCAATGGTGGACTACATGTATGATAGTGGCCTTTTAAGATTATTTTGGAGCTCAGAAATTCCTATCACCTAGTGATGTCATACTGTCCTAACATCATAATGCAATATATTACTCACATGTTTGGCAATGCTGGTGTAAACAAAACTACTGCACTGCTGGTTGTATAAAAGTCTAGATCATGTAATTATATACAGTACATAATACTTGATAATAAGTGACTACGTTACTGGTTCAGGTATTTATTATACAGGCAATCCCAAGTTACAAACATCCAACTTATGTGCAACTTGAACTTAAGAACAAAAGCTATAACAGTAAGTCTCCAAGTTGCAGACATCTGAGTGATGTATGACTCTCACTTATAAATGGAGATTACTACAGGTATAAAGAGGTAGGGAAAAGTACTTGCTCCAGCTTACCTACAAATTCAACTTAAGGACAAATCTACAGAACCTATCTCATTTGTAACCCAGGAACTGCCTATACTATACTTTTTATCATTGTTTTTAAAAAATATTGTGAATGCTATGTTCATTAAAAAATATTAACTGTAAGATAGCCAGTGGACTGGTTCTGGCTGATTTATAGAGGCTGGGCACTTGACTGCCTTCCTGTCTCTGCTTCACTTTTGACACACAATGCCTAATTGTAATATATGTAAATGTTGTCTTCATGCGCAAGCGAACCCATGCATGTGACATGCATGTTTGCTGATCACACATGGGATATAATTCCTTTTGTGAATATTCATAGCTCCTCCTACGACCTATTGGATATATATTTTTTGGCCAACCCATTGAGCACAAATTCCTGTTCCATCCTCCCTTCCTTCAAAGTACTTGCTTTTGATTTTCAACCAGAGCCTTCACTTCCTGTTTGCAAGTTGTGAGTCCTTATTAAGAAATAAAGCTCTTGAGTGGTGCCTGTGGCTAAGTGGGTAGGGTACCAGCCCCATTTACTGAGGGTGGAGGGTTCAAACCCAGCCCCGGCCAAACTGCAACAACAACAACAAAAATAGCCGGGCATTGTGGCAAGCGCCTGTAGTCCCAGCTACTCAGGAAGCTGAGATAAGAGAATTGCCTAAGCCCAGAAGTTGGAGGTTGTTGTGAGCTGTGACTCCATTACACTGTACTGAGGGCGATAAAGTGAGACTCTGTCTCTACAAAAAAAAAAAGAAAGAAAGAAAGCTCTTCTCTCCAAATTCATGGAGATCTCATGAGTTTTAAGTTCACGTAAGACATTACTTATGACAGAAAAGCAACTTGAAAGACAATAAGCTTCTCAATAACAAGGAGATGATAAGGAAGTTGCAAACATTTTTCATCTCCTTTTTATGAATTTTTAAAAATTGTATGTTTAAAGTATACATGTATAGATATATGTAGTGATATATTTAATACAACCAAGCAAATTATTGTCTTCTCTATCTCTAAGCTCACGTGGCAAGTTTGTTATTAATTTTTAAAATATTTCTATGTGTGTATGTTACAGTTATATAATTTGCATTTAGTTTTTCTTTGTAACTTCTAATCCATTGTTGAAATTCTTTCTTTATTTCTTTTAAGAAAATTACTGATTGATTCTTGAATCATCATCTCATATAATTACCTTTCTCAATGGGAACACCTAAAATCTACTTTATTTGCAAATTTCCAGTACACAATACAGAATTATTAACTAAAACCTTCTTGCTGTGCATTCAATTGCTAAACTTCAGCTATGTAACAGCAACATCTTAGCCTTTGAGCTATACTTCCCATTATCCCCCTATCCCCTGGTAACCACCAATCTGCTCACTGTTTTTATGTATTTGCCATTTTTATTTAGAGTCCACATGTAAGTGAGATCATGTAATACTTTTCTCTCTGTGTGCGGCTTATTTTACTTCGCATAATGTTTCTTTCTAGGACTTTCCATTTTGTGACAAATGACAATAGCTGCTTCTTTTAAAAGGCTGAATAATATTCTACTCTGTGTGTGTGTGTATACATACCACAGTTTTTTTTCATCCATTTGTCTATTGATGGACACTTAGGTTGTTTCCATATCTTGGCTATTGTGAATAAAACTACAATGACTATGGTGTTTGAGATTATCACCATGAGGTTCTGATTCCATTTCCTTTGGTTGTATACCCTGCAAAAGGATTGCTGGGTCATTTTCAGAAATCCCCATAATGCTTCTATAATAGTTACTACAATTTTCAAACCTATCAACAGTGCACAAGTGTTCCCTTTTCTCCATACCTTCACCAACACTTGTTACCTCTTGCCATTTTTATAATGGCCATTGCAATGAGTGAGGAGTGATATGACCTTGTGGCTTTTGGTTTGCATTTCCTTGATGATTAGCAATATTGATTAGCATGTTTAATCTACCTGTTACAACTCATATGTCTACTTTTGAGAAATGACTATTCAGATCTTGTGTCCATTTTCTAATTATGTTGAATTTTTGCTATTGAATTGCATGAGTTCTGTTTTGGGATGTTAACATCTTATCAGCTATATGGTTTGGAAATATTTTCTCTCAATTCATAAGTTGCTTTTTCATTTTGTTGAATGTATCCTTTCCTGTGGAGAGTATTTTTAGTTGTGTAGTTTCAATTGTTTATTTTTACTTTTTCTTGCCTTAGCTTTTGCTATCAAGTTGAAATATCATTACCCATGCCAAAGTCATGGACATTTTCCCCTATGTTTTCTTCTAGAAATGTTATGGGTTTAGGTCTCATGTTTGGGTCTTTAATCGATTTTGAGTTGTTTTTTTGTGAATTGTTTAAGATAGGTCCGATTTCATTTTTTTACATACTGATATCCAGTTTTTCCAAAAGAATTTATTAAATTGATTGACAAAACACACTAGAAAGTAATTTTTTTCCTTAAGGTCACAGTGTTTAATTACGAAAATAGAATACAAACTTCAAAACTAAATCATCCTATTTTGATGAAAATACTCGTTTTTCAAAATTGTTTCTGTACACCACACTGCTCCTAATGGCAAGAGACACATAAGTTATGCGTATTTCATGAGGACCCTGGCTCAAAATTAGTATGAGTTAACTGAAACTCACATGACAGTTAATATGTTAAATGAAATAATGTCATAAAGTGATTAGCGCAGTGTTTGGCTGGCAAAGAGGAATCTCTGAATCAAAATTGGTTAGCATCATCAAAGGTAAATCGCTTCAATCAAGGCGGGCATCAAGAGTAAGAGTTAGGACTCTCTAAGATTAGGGTTAGCAAAAGGCCTAGATTGTGTCTTCAGGTTAAGGTTACTGTTTTTCCATCATCCTTTCAGTCAAGTAAGTCACTTACCAGTGGTAATCTCTTGCAGGCACATGGTATGAGAGACTAAGTCTTACCTAGAAGGTGTCCAATCTTTTTATAGCTCCCAGTGCTCTACCTATATAACTTTAGTAGTATTTATTTTTTTTACCAGAAAAATTTGTTTATTACTTAAATTATTGTGTTATTTAAAATTTAATTCCCACTCCGTATTACCAATATTTCCAAAGGTATGCATACCTAAGGAATTGTTTCATATCTATCAGTATAAAATATTAATACTTAGAGTGTGAACAAGTGTTGAATAAATGGAGCTAAAGGAACTGTTGTACATATGCAATTTGGTATTCTTTAACCTGAAATATCACAGTAAACTTAGAATCAGTAGGTAGATAATTCATATTATACTCCCAATAATTGTCAAATGAAAGTGCACAAATAACTAGATAAAAATGAAAAAATACTGATCTCTTGAGGATTGACAGAAATCTTAAAAATTAGTTGTGTTTGTGTGAAATGAACTGCTCAATACTTGCTTGAGAATATGACCATGATCCCTGGTGGTTTTGAATTCCCATTTGAATCTCTAGAATCTTCAGAGATTTATACCCAAGGCAAAGAATAATAGTGTGTGGCTTCTATATAATAACAGTATTTTAAATTTATAACTCTAAGATGAATGGATTCTTATTTCGAGAAGTTAGAACTTTGGCTTTTGTGAGTGAATCTGACACACAGACTTTCACTTGCCATTTGAGAACAGTTTGGAGTTGTATGTGTACTCACAAGTCATAGTTGAGAAATGGGGCAGATGTAATCTTTCACTCAGCTACCAAGTAACTTTAGCTGAATTAAATTGAGCGTCTACATCAATTTAGGATGAACAGGAATAATTAAATTTACCCAAATTTTTCAGTTATGTATGCAAAAGAACAGACACTCCCAATGTCTTTTATGCTTTCTAAACCTGTCAGGCATAATACTAATAATTTCACTTACTGCGAGATGTTTTGGGAGCTTATTTTTTGTATATTGCTCCAAATAAACTGGACAAAGTGAATGACAATAAAGCCAGAAAACCTTGGACATGAAAGTAAGGCTGAACACTACCCAGGTAAACTGGAGTAAACTTTTTGAAAATTTGGGCTGAGACCATAATTGTATACTCTTTCAAACATAATATTATTTTATTCTATAAGGGTGTAATTAGAAAACATTATTATATTAGGTGATTAAATTTATTTCAAATGGATTGTAACTATTTTTTTCATTATTAATCATCTAAAGTTTCACATAGTGATAAAAAGAATATTTTAAACTACTTGATAACAACAAAATTTTCCATGTAAATATTAAAAATGCTCAATTAATTTTTAGTCTAAGCTTTCCTGAGATGATATACATCTTCATAATAATCCCCTCACATTTATTAATAAAAATTTGACCATCTATTTTTTGAGACTTTGGGAAAAAAATAAGAAGTTAACTGATGATTTCATATCGAGCCTCAGAATCAAAGCATTCTATAATATACATACTCTTATTTGACAATGTGAACATTACTTTCTTGGCAATATTATTACTAATATTGCTTAATATTTCAAAGAAGTAATTTTCTGTTTTCTTTTCTGAATGTATTTATCTTTGTTCATTCTTTACGAGTTTTTTATTTCTAGTCCTTATCTTAAACATTGTTATTATTATTAAATTTTAAGCCTTTTAAATTCTGTGAAGGCAAAAAGTGGAAACCTAATAAACACCTGAATATGTAAAAATAAAACAAATAAAAAACAGTTAAAAAATTTAACCATTTAATTTATGACTGGTTTAATGTGCTGTTCTCATCACAGGTTCATTCTGGCAGCAGCTACACTATCTCATGGAGTCCCTGGTGGATGGGAACCACACTGTTGTCACCGGATTCATTTTATTGGGCTTAACAGATGATCCCGTCCTCCGAGTCATCCTCTTCATGATCATCCTATGCATCTATCTGGTGACCATATCTGGCAACCTCAGCACAATAATTCTAATCAGAATCTCCTCTCAGCTTCATCATCCTATGTATTTTTTTCTGAGCCACTTGGCTTTTGCTGACATGGGCTATTCATCTTCTGTTACTCCCAACATGATTGTAAACTTCCTAGTGGAGAGAAATACAATCTCCTGTCTTGGATGTGCCCTCCAACTGAGTTCAGCTGCTTTTTTTGGAACAATTGAATGCTTTATTTTGGCTGCCATGGCATATGATCGCTTTGTGGCAATTTGCAACCCTCTGCTTTATTTAACCAAAATGTCTAGACAAGTCTGTTTCCTGTTACTCCTAGTTGCTCATGTAGCTGGTGTTCTCAATGCTGTCTCCTACACTATTTCTTTTTTTTCTTTATTCTTCTGTGGACCAAATAGAGTCAATCATTTTTTCTGTGATTTTGGTCCTTTAATTGAACTGTCATGTTCTGATGTCAAGGTCCCTGTAGCTATTTCTACACTTTCTGTTGGCTCCATTGTTGTGGTCACTGTGCTTGTCATAGCCGTCTCCTACGTCTACATCCTCATCACCATCTTGAAGATGCACTCCAGGGAGGGGCGCCACAAGGCCTTCTCCACTTGCACCTCCCACCTCACTGTGGTCAGTCTGTTCTATGGGACCATCACATTTACTTATGTGATGCCCAAGTCCAGCTACTCAACTGACCAGAACAAGGTGGTGTCTGTGTTATACATGGTGGTGATCCCCATGTTGAACCCCCTCATCTACACTCTTAGAAATAAGGAGATTAAGGGGGCTCTGATAAGACAGTTTGGCCAAAAAATATAATCTCAATGCTGGTTTTGGAGGATTTGTATAATAATGTTCTCTAATTAGAATGATAGAAGAAATTCAATATCCATGGTTGAAGCATATCTGTCTATATATAGTTTAAGTTTAAGTTGCAGCTATTATTAAGAAAAACAAATGGATTATCATAAAAAATAATCTGAAAATTCTTTTAATTTGGTCATATTTATTTTTCAAAAGTAGTTCTCTGCTTTACATTGGGGTTACTATACTTCCAAATCATTAAGACTGTGTCCATTTCAGTAGCATCTTATCCTGAAATGTGTGTGATAACTAGAAATATTACTGAGTATTTTCTGAGAGGAAATGAAAAAGTGAAACCAGACAAGAAAATTACTGGATGCATTTTTCTTGCAGGTTATGTGTTGGAGACAGCCCTTGTGGATCTGTATGATCCTGGTCTGTGTTTCTGGCCTTTGAATCTGGCCTTGGACTCTGGACATGGATATTTGAGGTCCCCAGGAAAGTAGAGACTAAGATGTCCCTGACTTATCTGTAAATTCCTCTGTCACATCAAAAGAGGTGACTTCCTCTGCAGCAATGGTTGGTGTTCCTGGACTCCCTAGGGTCTGAATGGAATAACTCTTGGAGTTACTTATTCATAGCCAGCTAAGGAAGCTTGAAGTAACTGGGCTGTTTCATCCCTGAGAGTTAAAATTTTCCTCTATATGCCAATGACTACCACATTTACTAGTCTTTTCCTATCTCCCCTTCATTTTCCTTAGTAAGAGGTACTATCAGTCAATCAATTTGTTAGGTCAGTACACTAACAATAATTTACTTTTATGTCTTACTCTATTCTCAAACATTCCATAACAAAGTCTTGTATGTACTGAGTCTAATATCGAGAATTACTTCTCTCCATCTTCACTGTCAATACTTCTATTTCAAATCACCACCTGTTATATTATTTTACAATAATGCCTCTGAGATGGTTAAAAAAATTTTTTTGGCATATATGCATATATTAATATTTATTTAGTATGCACAGCAGTGGACTTTGTTTTACTTTTTTTTTTTATCTGATGATTTCTTTCTCTCTCTCTCTTTTTAATTAAATCATAATTGTGCACTTTAATGCAATCCTGGGGTACAATGTGCTGGATTTATATACAATTTGAAATGCTTTCATAAAACTGGTTAACATAGCTTTCATGGCATTTTCCTAGTTATTGTGTTAAGACATTTATATTCTATAGTAAATTTCACATGTACACTTGTAAGATGCACCATAGATGTGGCCCCACCAATTACTCTCCCTCCCCTCCATCTCCCCTTTCTCCTTCTTCTTGAGCTATAATTGGATTATAGCTTTCATAAGAAAGCCATAAATTGCTTTCATAGTGAAACTGAGTACATTGGATACTCTTTCTTCTTCTATTCTTGAGATACTTTGCTGAGAAGAATATGTTCCAGCTCCATCAATGTAAACATGAAAGAGGTAAAGTCTCTATCTTTCTTTAAGGCTGCATAATATTCCATGGTATACATATACCACAATGTATTGATCCATTCCATCCTGGGCTTCTTCCATGACTTCGCAATTATGAATTGGGGTGAAATAAACATTATGGTATATATATCTTTGTAATAATGTGATTTTTGCTCTTCTGGATATATGCCTACTAAAGGAATTGTAGGATGGAATGGCAGGTCTATTTTTAGATCTCTAAGTGTTCTCCAAACACCTTTAAAAAGGAATGTGTTAGTTTGCATTCCCACCAGCAATGTATAAGTGTTTCCTTTTCTCCACATCCACGCCAACATTTCTGATTTTGGGATTTTGTGATGTGGCCTAATCTTACTGGAGTTAGATGATATCTCAAAGTAATTTTGATTTACTTTTCTGTGATGATTAAGGATGATAAGCATTTTTCATGTGTTTTTAGGCTGTGCATCTGTCTTCTTCAGAGAAGTTTCTCTTCAAGCCCTTTGTCCACCCTCAGATGGGATCACTTATTCTTTTTTTGCTAATATGTTTGAGTTCTCTGTGGGTTCTGGTTATTAAACCTTTCTCTGAGTTATAACCTGCAAATATCTTCTCCCATTCTGAGGTCTGTCTGCTTGCTTTATTTACTGTGTTCTTGACTGTGAAGAAGCTTTTTAGTTTGATCAGGTCCTAGTAGTGTATTTTTGATGTTGCTTCAATTGCCCTGGGGTCCTCCTCATAAAATATTCTCCCAGGTCAAATCCTTCAAGAGTTTTCTCTGCACTTTCTTCTAGTGTTTTTATACTTTCATGTCTTAAGTTTAAATCTTTAATCCAGTGTGAGTCTGTTTTAGTTAACATTGAGAGGTGTGGGTTCAGTTTCAGTCTTCTACAGGTCATCAGCCAGTTCACCAGCACCATTTGTTAAATAGGGAATATTTTCCCCACTGAATGTTTTTAATTGGCTTGTCAAAGATCAAATAATGGTAAGTAGCTAAGTTAATCTCTTGGTTCTGTTTTCATTCTGTTCCATGCATCTACCTCTGTGTTTTTGTGTCAGTATCATGCTGTTTTGATCACTATCAATTTATAGTATAGTCTGAGGTCTGGTAGCATAATTCCTCCTTCCTTGTTTTTATTTCTCTGTAATGTCTTGGCTATTCGAGGTTTTTTCTGATTCCATATAAAACTCAGTGTTGTTTTTCTGAGATCTTTAAAGTGTGACAGTGGACCTTTAATAGGGATTGTATTAAAATTTTATATTGCTTTGGGTAGTATGGACATTGTAACCATGTTGATTCTTCCCAGTCGTGAGCAGGGTATGTTTCTCCATTTGTTAACATCTTCAGCTATTTCTTTTCTTAGAGTTTCATAGTTGTCTTTATAGAAATCTTTCACGTCCTTTGTTAGGTAAATGCCCAAATATTTCATATTCTTTGGCACTACTGTGAATGGAATAGAGTCCTTGACTTGTTTCAGCTTGACTATTGTTGGCATATGTAAAGGCTACAGATTTATGAGTGTTGATTTTGTAGCCTGAGACATTGCTGTATTCCTTTATCACTGCTAAATGTTTTGTAGTAGAATCCCTGGTGTTTTCCACATATACAATCATATCATCTGCGGAGAGTGAAAGTTTGATCTCTTCTGACCCTATATGGATACTCTTGATCGCCTTTTCTTGCCTAAATTGCGATGCCTACGACTTGCATTACAATGTTGAAAAGCAGTGAAGACAATGGGCAACTTTACCTAGATCCTGATCTGAGTGGAAATTATTTCAATTTAACTCCATTCAATATGATATTGGCCGTGGGTTTGCTATAGATGGCCCCTATCAGTTTAAAAAAATGTCCCTTCCATACCCACTTTCTTAAGTGTTCTGATCATGAAAGGATGCTGGATATTATCAACAGCTTTTTCTGCAGCAATTGAGACAGTAATATGGTCTTTGTTTTTTAATTTGTTTATGTGATGAATTGTATTTATAGATTTATGTATATTGAACCAACCTTGAAACTCTGGGATATTATCCACTTGGTCATGGTGTGTAATTTGTTTGATGTGTTGCTGGATTCTGTTTGTTAGGATCTTTTTGAATAATTTTGCATCAATATTCATTAGTGATATTGGTCTATAATTTTCTTTCCTTGTTGGATCTTTTCATGGTTTGGGGATCAACGTGATGTTTGCTTCATAGAATGTGTATGTGGCCAGAGCCCTACCTACTGAGTTATGGGCACCGCCAAAACTGAAGTATTTCAGAGAGGAAGAAATTCTATTTCAAGACTACCTTTGGACTCAACACTGCAACATCAATTCTTGCTAGAACTTCCATTTCCTCACCTGCCCCATGGATTTGGGACTTGTTAGCTACCACGGTCATCATGATTGTAATTCTTCTTTTTCTTTGTTTCTTTTTTTTAGATGGACTCTCACTCTGTTGCCCAGGCTAGAGTGCCATGACATCAGCTTAGCTCACAGCAACCTCAAACTTCTGGGTTCAAGCAATCCTTCTGCCTCATCCTCCCAAGTAGCTGGGACTTTGGGTGCCTGCCACAAAACATAGCTAATTTTTTCTGATTTTCTCTGTCTAGAGACAGAGTCTCACTCTTGATTAGGCTGGTCTTTAACTCCTGAGCTCAACCAATCCTCCCACCTTGTCTTTCCAGAGTGCTAGTATTACAGGCATGGGCCACTGTGCCCATTACATGAGCCTAATTCTTTTTGATATACTTATATATGTTATACATACATAAACAAATATATATATGAAGAAACACACACACATTATTTGACCTGTTTTTTCTGGAGAACCTTGATAATCACTTTTAATCATCTCTTCTCTTTATTTCTTACTCTGTTCCAATCCTTCATATACCAACCATGGCCATAAATTTAAATAGGTTAAATCCTTCATTAAATATCCTAATAACGTTAAAATAAGGTAACAATTTTCAACATGGATTATGAGGTCCTGAATATGGCCACCATTTTTGTTTCACCTCTCACCACTCTTCTTGGCCCTAAGCATGCAAATTCTGGGAACTCATTATTTGGTTGTCTCTCAAATCTTGCCTGTCTCGAGACCCTTGTATGCAGTACCTCTAATTGCAATACATTTTCTTCATTCCCTAGGTAATGCCTGCTTATGTGACATTAACCTACATGTTGTTTCCCATCATTTAGGAAGACTCCTTGAGGCCTCTGCCAAATTAGGTACATCAGTTGTTTCCCTGTAAAATGCTGTGTATTTTCTTAACAATATTCTGTGTACTTGTACTATAGTTTCAATATTTGCTTTCTCCTGTGTGCTAGAAGCTACTTATAGACAGCTACAATGATTTTCCTCTTTCCCCATGTATCTAATTTTCACGCAGCTTCGGGAACATAGTAAATGTTGTGGCATATTTTAAAAATTAAAAAAGAAAAAAATAATGAATTGTCAATAGCACTGCAATAAACATGAGAGTGCATGTCTTTTTGACATACTGATTTCATTTCCTTCAGATATGTAGACACATTAATGTGATTGCTCTGCCTTTCCATATTTATTGCAGTGCTATTCATAATAGCCAAGTTATGGAACCAACCTAAATGGCCATCTCCAGATCAATGGACAAAAGATGTGATAACACACACACACATACACACACACACACGTGTGTGCACGTGAATGCAACTCAGCCATTGAACAAAATGAAATCCTGTCATTTGTGGTAATAAGGATGAACTTGGAAGACATTATGTTAAGTGAAATGAGCCAGGTGGAGAAAGACAAAAAACACATGACCTTATCCATATGTGGAATCTAAAATGTTGACTTCAGAGAAGTGGAGAGTAGAATAGTTGTTAGTAGGATTGGGGATGGTAGAGGAGATGGAGGTACTATGAAAAGATATATAGAAAGTTATAGTTAGAAAGAATAAGTTCTTATGTTTTGTTACACAGCAGCATGACTATAGCAAATAACCATGTAGTGTACATTTCAAGATCGCTAGAAGAGAAGATATTTAATGTTGCCACCACAAAGAAATAGAAATATTTAAAGTGATGGATAGAATAATTACCCTTCCTTGATCTTTGCCCAATGTATATGGGCATCGAAACATACACTACCTCACAAATACACTTAATTATTACTTTAATCACAAATAAAATTAACTAAAATTGGTACATATTTGTCATTATTAAAACTAAAACTGAATGAACTTTTTGCTTCTTGATTAATGGATGAATGGAGCTTTTGTTCCTACTTGAACCACTGATTCTACTGCTTTAAATCTTGGCCCCTTACCTGTTGAATGCTTGTGCCTGATTCAAGTGATTGTGTATTTGGGTCACATCCTGATGCAATTCTCATAGGCCCTTGCACAACATCAGTGCTAGGGACTTGACACTGTGATAACTGAGATTGGCAAATACAATAGAATTCAGCCTATTTTACTGGAGCTTTGTAATCTCACTCTACTGAATAATTTCTCCCTTATGTATTTGCATGGTTGGATAGTTGGAAGATCTTGAAATTAAATGTTAGTAATAGTAGTTGAACTGGCCGATATCAAGTTCTGAAATAGCATCAACAATACAAAAACTCCCTAAAAAAGAAAAGCCCTGGACCAGATGGCTTCACGTTGGAATTCTACCAAACCTTTAAAGAAGAACTAGTACCTATATTACTGAACCTCTTCCGAAATATTGAAAAAGATGGAATACTACCCAACACATTCTATGAAGCAAATATCACCTTGATCCCCAAACCAGGAAAAGACCCAACAAGAAAAGAAAATTATAGACCAATATCACTAATGAATATAGATGCAAAAATATTTAATA